>JAOXJJ010000002.1:8507597-8544127 GCA_025769935.1 Phoenix roebelenii | reverse complement strand
ATATATATATATATATATATATATATATATATAAGGAATAAATTTGATGACTAAAAATATTAGATGTATTATCAAATGTTTCACTGGTCAATGGTATCATAGCCATCTGCTAAGTACTACTCTTGAATCATTATGTGCTTTGCACATATTAGTATCTTAAACACAAACTCCCACACCAAATATGCAATATCATCCTTGAATGCAATGCCTACTTGGCTTATAGAATTTAGTAAAGAAAACACACCTCTCCATTCCATTGATGAGAATGGTGGCACCATATGCATTGCTCGAGATTTTAGCATATAACTGCTTGCACTTGCACCAACAGTTTGATGATCATCACTCCCCCTGCTGGTTGTAGTTCTCAAATTCGATTCTTCTGTGGATTTGAAATTGATGGTTGTGACGGTAGTTCCAGCTTGGGTTGTAATAGATGGTATGCTGGCAGAATTTTCCACTGTTTTGGCAGAACTGATTTCTCTGTCAGTATCAATTAAGAAGGAACAAGCAATTACCTGCATTACATTGGCTGATAAGATTCTCTCATGACAAAATGTGAAGGAAACCAAGCAATTCTTAATATAAAATCAATTGTGCACAGTGTACCTGCACAGGGCCAGTAGCCAATAAAGGCCCTCCAACTCCACCCCCAATTACACGACCATCCGCACCAGAAAGGCATATACTTAGTCCGCCAGTTCTTGAGGATGCCCCACCAGTTTCAGTATGCAGAAAAGATCCAGAAAGTGAAAGAATCTCAAACCTTCCCTGAGAACAGTGACAGTTTTTAAGAATTATAGTAGGAAAGTAAGTCAGAGTATAGGGTCTTAGATTGCAGAGTCAGTATTAGTTTGGCTAAATTTGGTTCTTCCATACTTCAAATCTATATAGCCCAAACTAGTACTCTTCTAGGAGGTAACTGACTAGCTAATTTGAACCAATTTATCAAATTTGGAGAAAACAAAATTTGGTTCAGAATTTAGTCAGGACTCAAACATCATAACTCATAAAGCAACAATTAACATAAGTAGCATATAAGATAGAGAAAACAATAGTAAATGAAAGACCAAAATAAACTATAAAATATTAGTGTGCAATAGTCCATACCACTCATACCAAATCATACCAGTAAGTGCCAGTACCAGTACACCCCTATTTTGCTACTCTACTGACACATGGTTTTCCCGGAAATGAGGGGCGTATCTTGCACTGGTATGGTACAGTACCATACTAGTAAGGTAGAGACATGGGTACTGCTACAGATTTATGTCCTGCACAGCTTACCACAGCAAATATATAGCAATCTCATGTAGTTGGTTCTCTTGGTTCAAGTTCATGATTTGCAATTCACTCTTCCATCATGAATTAGGTTTTTTCAGGGTGGGATGAAAAGATTTCTTTTATTGGTCCATAATATTTTCATATCAAATATTATTTTAATTTATACAAAATTTTTTGATGATGAGAAGTAATTCCATAATTTATACAAAATTTATACAACAACAATTTTGAAGAAAGTTGGGATATAATGTAATATCTATATATATAGAGCATTTAGGAATTATTTGAAGAAATATTCATATTAGTTCCCACTTCACAAACTATAGTAAATTAGGTTACATAGATATGACACTAACCACAAGCAGTCATTACGTTGCTCTATAAGCAAGCATTCATAATCAAGCACATATGCAAGATAAAGAAAATGAATATACTGCACATGTCTGAAACACAAATATCTCAATGCTTAAATAAGCATTAGACATAGTGATATGTGAAAACCTGACATGCTAATTGATAAAATAGAAATTGTAATGCATTAAGTATAAAGAATTTCAATGAACTACTAAAATAAAAAAAAAAAACATAAAAAACTAAAACATGACAAATGCTATAAGAGTAACATAGTAGGATATGATGTGAGGAGATTCAAAATATATACAATGTCTGCTCTTTTGGAACAAAATTCTTAAATTTTATGATAGATTAAGCCAACAAACTCGGTCCACTCAAAGAGTGTTGGAAGTGATGCACTAACAAATCCTTTTTTGACATATGAGATTCTCAATTCAGCATCGATATGATGGCATATTTCATGCATAATTGCTATTAGTTAGATCAGCATAAGTTGTCTAATATCTTATGAAATAACTAAGATATAAACAGGAACATGGTAGGAAACTTTAGATTATCGAGGGAGGATGAAGCATCATTCTTTGTACCTTAAATTAGTCACAGCTAGGAATTATGACTCAATTCATATGGCTAAAATATGTCTAGGGAGAGCATAAGACAGTGGCCATCTTTTTAGTTGCTAGTATGACAACTTCACAATATCACTTGATGGTGTCGTCACACACCGAAAACCTGAACTCGGAGCATGTTTAGTTGAACCTACACTATTAGGAGAGAATGTCTCACCATGTAATGATCTTTGCACGTTGCTGATCTGAGGTGTCAATATACACAGCATCAATGTGTTGAGACTTTGACAACCAAATTACAGATAAATTCACAAGATTGATCTTAATGATCCATTGGTTTGCAATCATGATCTTCTCCTTGGAAAGAAAAAAAATCTCCTTGGGGATGAGCGATTTGCAATGTATGCATCTGAATCGATCCCATCAAATTCCCTAATGGAAAGGCCACTTGCTGATGTGGGTCGATAGCTTCCTTTAATCTCAAAAGCAAATTGTTCATTATCATCCCAATGTCCAAACACTTCCAATTGAAAGCCCGCAACTAAGAACTTAACAAAGACTAGATGCAACATAATCTTGTAAATGTTAAATTGGTCTTTGCATGCCTTAACTAGTGACATAACCCTAGATCCATGCAATTGGATAGGTGAAGAAATATACATACACAAAAGCCGAAGAGTATACACCAGGAAGACAGAAGAGTATAAACTAGGAGGATGAAATTCTGTTTAAAGAATTACACATATTTTAGCATTTGACTTGTTAGATTTAGTGACATAGTTTTCCATTTTGATTTAATTAGGCTTAGAAAACCCAATTTAGTTTGGTTGCATTTAGAGGACCAAACTCAATGTAATTTCGATGGCTCAAAGAACTAAGCCTAATTGCATATACAAAAGGGTCACCAAGTAGATATCAACTGTTCCTTTTATTTGGTTTGAAGATTCAAATTTCATAAGGGTAGAAAATGCAAAACCAAATAAATTTAATGCTTTAATGCCGTAGACAATTTTCACAATTTTCTATTGTTTCAGAGAAAAATCAACCCAAATGTGAAGGCCATATACTCCTTTCTTCAATTACATTGGAGCAAGATTAATAGATGGATGCACATTTGGACCAAGATAAAGATAAGGATTTGGCTTTTGTCTTTAGCTTCTTTGGAGTTAGGCCACACTTGCCCAAATACTATGTCCTATACCATGCGTCATAATGAGTCCATATGCAAATGTGGTCACGATATTCTTTAATTCCTAATTCTTTGATAAGATATACCCAAAGGCCAAGGCCGTAAACTAGGTCTTACTTCTTTAAGTTTTAATGTTTTTAAAGTTACTAGAAGGCAAGGTCAAACTCTAATTCTTTTACTTCTCATTCAATATAGGCCATACTGGAAACATTGGTCATGCACTCTAGTTTTAGTTGTTTCAGATCGGACCGTAAGCCCTTTGCTTTAGAGATAAAGCCATATCTCCGAGTCCTTGTCTTTTGATGATTAGGTCATACCCAAAGGTAAAGACCCTCTTTATTACCACTAATCTGAATCATCCCAAAAATCAATGATCCTCAACCTAAATCTTCACCAATGAAGATTTGGTCATTCTGAAAGGCCATAACATTAACTTATCTTCTATTAAGTCAAACTACGCACATAGATAATGGTAATGAACCCAAATTTTCATCTTTTTGCAGGTTTTGTCATACCCAAAAGCAGTGGCCATTATTTTTTCTGCATTCAAAAGATAATGGCCATGATTTACACATTTTTGTTTGAGGGTTTAAGCTAAACTATACCAGAAAGCCATCATCTTGAAAACAGTCTTTTATCATTCGAGGATTTAAAGTAACCCATACCAGAAGGATGTAGTAACAAACTCAAGCCTTCACATTCAATGCCTCAAATTGTTTATAAGTGGACCACCACAAAACATGTTGAGCTAATCTACTCCATTGATCTAAGCTGGGTGTTTTCTTGAAGAACATATTAGACTTCGGAAAGGGGCCCAAAGGGATATGTACCTAACAAATGTTCTTACAATCTTAACATGTGATGCCCGTTAACTCATTTCAGCTCTCCTCCTTTCTTCTTCTTTGGTTTCATCTTTTAGTGGTTTCTCTCTCTCACTCCCAACTTCCCAACGTCACCCTTTTATAGGCACTCTTGCTTTACTTTGAAAAATGGGTGTCACGGTTTAAAAGACTAGGATGGTTGGAGAAGACTCAAGGAAAAGAAATGCAAGAAGCTTCATGGTGTAGGAATGATGCAGAGAGCATGTGGAATTGGGCATAAGATAAAACTGTGCTCCTTAAATTAACAACAAATAATTTGTTTAGCATCCTAGCTGTTAATCACATAACAAATGACTATGTCCATCTATTATTATTTTTTAACCTTCCATCCAGCTATATTTTTGTTTTAAGGAGCAAGGCAACCAAGCATTAGTTCATTTAAGGATCATGGGCATGGTCGGCACATCTTTCTTGCTCCATTGTTTAAATTCTCCTAGGTTTAAAATAAAACATTGGTAACCAACCTTTCCATATGTTTTCCAATCACTTTAAAAAGATATTCTCTCCCTTTCTCTTTGCCAACATGGTATACTAATCTATATCCATGTCCATATTAAAGATATCTAACAATTGGATGTACATTATGTCACAACCCAAGACTTAAAGTTCTCTAGAATCTTGAGGTATGACCATCATATTGCTCAAAATACTATTTAGAATTTAACATCCTAGAAAGAAAACATATCATTGAAGAAAGTATAGTTAAAAATATATTATAACTTGTGTAACTCTTTGACAAAAATACACTTACACACTAGTCTATCTTAAAGAAGAGACCAAATAATTATTTTAAGATCTTAAGCTGAATAATTCTTCAAAAGTTCAGGCATGGTTCATGAAACAATTTGATAATAAAAATTATCAAAAATCAAATTTTCTAATAAGAACATATTGTAAAATAATAAGAAAAATACTTTACATTCTAGAAAAGCTCTCATTTTTCACATAGTTTCACATTTTCTTATAAGGTTCACTTACACCCTCAAGGCCTATCATATACTCAGGGCTAGTGCAACCAAAGCCACTTATATTCTCACCATAATACGAAAATCCCACTCATTATCCTTGTTGCTAGTACAAATGAGGCCACTCATTATCTCCAAGGCCTAGTCATACTACTTGGCCAAGTTTTCATATATATTCTCATTTGTAAATCCAAATGAAGACACACATATTACCTAGCTAGATTCTCCTTATCACTAATTCGTATGAATACACTAATATGCCATCCAGCTATGGGTCCATATATATCCTCATTATAATTCTAGATGAGGTTACATGAACCACCTATCCAGAGGATATATAATGGTACTGCATACAATGGTTAAAACCCATAAGTCCAATAAAAATAAGTCCTATGCATTAGTCTCTAAAACACATTACATATTATCGCACTAAACAATTCTTAGCACATCAGCAAACTGATTCATTTTCAGAGCTATAGATGTACTTTCCTAATTATAGGATAGGCTTTTATCCATGATTGTAATCACAGACATTTGGGATGCCCAATAAGGAACACACTTGCCAACATGGGATAATTACTAGATTCGGTGAAGAAAAATGATCATATAGTTAAGCAAGGATGGCTTGTAAAATCAGTTTGATAAATACTTTTAATTAAAATACAATTTACCAATTCTTTATTAAGTGTTTTCCTAAGTAGTTCAGTGTCTGACCAAACCCTAAAAATAATTCAGAGGACGAAAATGGCAATCACATAAGGTGTACCTTTTATGTTTCACTTTTTAAGCAGACATCCTAGAAATGGAAAAGATTTATTCTTATGATGAAGGGAACTAAATGTGATATTTGCGTCACATATGACTTTTGCATATCACTGACAACTCAGATGCAGATCCATATAGGTTGTCACAACCTTATTATTAGTTATTGATTAATAGTCCAGTCATAGTCTTTACCCAATTTCCAAGGAATATGCGGTACTCTAGACTGGAACCAGAAATATTTTACTCACCAAGAGAATCACATAATAGCGGGCTAAATTTACTGGGCCCAATGCCCAAGCAAGAGGCACAACCAGTTTGCTTGATCACTGCATAGGGGAAATAGAGAGCAAGAACTTAATTAAGGAAATCTATAAAAATAATTATCTTGGTCTGGGGCAAAAACCAAAGAGCATACGTAGTTTAATTGAATGGAAAAATAATCCAATCAAAACCAACAACAATTGATTCTAAATGTATCACAAATTCCACAAAGACAGTCCTAGTTTGGGGATGGAATGACCTACAATATTGTTTCCACAGCTTGTTGGTTTAACAAAAAATGTTCAGACAACCCTCAGGATTTTGCAACCAAAACAATAGCCGGCTGAGTATTTGCGCCCCCCATACTCCTTAAAGAACCAGCCTAGGTGCTCTAGGAGGCCACCTGCAGCAACACTGATTTAGCTAGTATCTAACCCAGATAATTTTACCGTCCTCCAGGAATTTCACTAAAGAAGCAACGATCTCGCATTTGAGTTGAAAAATTAGCATATGCCTTCACACCAAAACCTAACCTAGAATCCTAGAAGTTCCATCTAGGGGCCTAAAGGGCCAATCATGACAACACAAATGGGTTTAGGAATATACAGTAAATAGGAAAGCTTTTGAGCTTCATCAGTATAATATAGATATTCAAGGTAATGTTATCACAAAATCCAACATTTTATGGTTTATTCTGGTTCAATGGTTGCTTTTTTCCATGATGAATTCCAATGCAAGAAGTTGCACTGTGTTAGATATTTGCTGTTCAGGCTCACAACCAAATAATGTTTCATCAAATATTTAACAACCTACCATATCTATACAAAACAACAATGAAGTCCACAGTGCATGCTCTGGAAGGTATAATTATGCCACAGTTTTTCTTAACTAACCTGAGAAGCTCAAATTATGAAGACTTAAAGAGAGAGGTACAGGTAAAACTAAACAGATGCAAATAGCAAAGCAGATCAACGAGTAGCTAACAAGCATAAGATTCAGCCTGCATGTACCCATCAAGCAGCAAATCTCTTTATGACAATAAAACTAAAGCTCAGTTTGTGAAACCCATGACATCAGTATCGGCATTGCACCAAGAGAATAAAGATGTATCTGATGTCCTGTTTTAGATCATAAATGAAGAGACTATGTATCTGCACCTTAGTAATAGGAATCTTCTGTTTAGGGTGGCACACATGCTCCCGAGTCTCCTCAGAAACTCATCCCCTCACCACTTTCTAAGTGTTTCTTATTAAAATAATTTTTAAGAGACCAGCTTCTCTGCACCCGCACTAGATCTGCTTCCAGCAATTAAGATTCACACATACCATGCTTGAAGAAGTCTAAAAAACATAGAAAAATAGGAGCATAAACCACCGGAAATACAATTTATACTGGCTAAGCATGGCATAGATAAAACCATGACATAAAAATTGATACCCAATCAACCGAAAACCAAACATCCAGAATATTCATAGAATAAAACAGTCAAAAATAAAATTAAGGCCCATATTGTAGCAAGTGATAGTACAAAAGCATGACTGTAGATTATGACTAAGCAACTATTTTAACTGTCTCATATCATCTCTCTTTAGCTATTAAATTTCATAACAGATTAAAAGAAGAGATGGCGGAGGGTACTGTAGCAAAGTACAAAACATAATTTATCGTCTTATGCTGTAGCAACAGAATTACTGAATCTGAAGGCGTCATGTAAAAGAAAATGCCAGACATGCAAAACCAAAGTAAACTGAGATTGAGCATTTATTCTGATATTCCCTAACAGTCTCTCATTTCATTTTGGAACTTCAGAGCAGATAAAAGAAAGAGACCAGAATAAGGTTTAAGGGTTGTCTACCTCATATGTTATGCATCCCCCATACATGGCTGGCTGGATAAGGGATGCACTAGAAATAGAACCAGATGCTGAGAGAATACAAAATGCACGCCTGTGCTGTTGCACGAATGACATAATTTTCTGGGATAGATCCTTTCCAGAAATATTAATTGCCAGATGTTAATAGATGGCTTATTAGAAAAATTATAATTCTAAACTGCAGTGTAAACCATAACTGAAAATATTCATAGCTGCAGAAATAAACAGAAGTACAGAGACTAACCATATGAACATTGTCCCAAAGAAAGGGGGGAATTAGAAACAAGAATACCTAAATGCATTAAGTTGCTATCTTGGGCCATTAACTATGGTTAACCTAGCAAGTGCTTCTAGTAAGAGGCAAGCTAAATCACGACCTACAAATCTTATGCACGATAAGATTAAGAAAGAATGAGATTCCAAAAGTATCTATTCTTAATTGACCATAATGCCAACAGTAATACAGACATGGTACAGGTATCAAGCTCAAAACGTAAAAGGGGATGATTGGACATGTAGCTCTCTGAGGACCCATTGTAATACACAGCACCTAACTATGTCTTACTTGGTTTAGGCAGGAGGGGGGGAGGGTGGAGGACAACATTGGTTACAAATTTAAGCAAGAAGGGGGGCACAATACCAAGTTCTACTTGGTTTAGGTGAGGGGCCTTGATGCTCTTCCTAATCGAACAAGAAAAATCAACAGTGCCTGCATGAGAAGAAGGAAAAAAAGTTCCACTCAGTTTAGGAAAACGAGGCCACCCTACCCCTTCTAGTCCCATGCCCACTCTCTCTCTCTCTCTCTCTCTCAGATTTGCTTATTTGGGAAATCAAGTTCTACTCAGTTTAGAAGGGCCTCTACCCTTTAATCCCACATCCCCTTCCCTACGATATCTCTCTCTTTTTTGCGAGAAACCAATGCTAGCACCTCCTCTCCAATTATGTTTCCCTCTTCTCTTTCTTTCTTCCATACATGCATCAGTCTCAACTTCTTGCAAGCTTCTACAGCAATTTTCTCCTTTCTTTATTCTCTCCATATTATTTTAATGTTGAAATAATTTATTATGTACAGGAGTTTTCTTGTTTTAAGAAATAGAAGCATGTATAAAATTATTTATGTTGTTCATCTTATATTGATTGTATCTTGATTTGAGAATATTTTATATTGTTCATTTTATGATTTGTATCATTGGGATCCTATCCCGGCTAGCGGTGCGGCGAAAGAAGCAGAGGCAGCTATTGAACAGGTTTGTCGAGTAAAAGCACGAGTTCCGGTAGACTCGTACAAGCAATAAGATACATCATCTAGCTTAAACCAGGATCATAGAAATATCAAAAAAAATCAAAAAAACATCAAAAAAACATCAAATTAGACTTAAATTCATAGAAAAAGTTCAAAAAAAGAGAGAACTACAGAAAAATAAAAATTAGAGCATGCCAGTCCGTGAACCAGCACTCTCAACCGGTTTGGTTCGGTTCGGTTCGGTCACCGACCGGTATGGGTCTCAGTACCGGTTCGGCGAACCTTGCGTTGAGGTATCTCCAAAATTATACTTCAAGGCTGCCCACAACTCCAAAGTCATAGGATACTCCTCGAACTCACACATGAGATGAGATCATCTTGCATATTGCTCAGCAATGTGATGAAAGTATGCTATTCTTCTTTTTTTCCAAAGCTTAGCAAGCCTCTAGATCCCTCGTGTGGAGCAGTAAGTTTCATTCTCAGTTTCAGCCACGGTATGGTTAAGGGTCTCATGGACCTCTTTCTCTGCTAGGATGTCCTAAACTTTTTGGTGCCATATGTCAACATTGTCACCATTTAGTTTTTCAACCTTGTTCAAATCAGCTCCAATATTCTTAGAAGCTGAACCCATGGTTAATTGTAACTACGTAGAGACATGAAAATGAAAAATTATACTAGACAACACAATTGTTTTGCAGAAAAAATGAACTAAACTAATGAAAATCTAATATAAGACAATCAAAAATTCACTATATTCCTAATCATATTTCATGATACAAACATCTAATTATCATAAACTTAGTCCAATTGCACAAAATTTCAGTTCTAGGTGAGAATAACTTTAAATCCTACCAACCTCAAAATTCCTACTCAAAATAAGACTCTAAAATATGGTATGTTGAATCGGCCTATACCGGCCGATTCAGCACGGAGCAGACCGGTCCAGTCCCTAAGCAGTCCAGTTCAAGCGTGGAAAATGATTTCAGCCCCTCTCTGGGGTCGGAATCGATCGGTACGATCGCATACCGGTGTGAAGCGGACCGGTCGCACCCATACACCCTCGCGCACTGCCCAGCACGCCGTAGGCGGTTCCCCGCGCTGGGTAGCACGGGTCGCGCACTGGGAACCGCGCCAACACATGATTTTCCACACTAGGCAGCACGCCCACGCGAGCTGGAAACCGCATGGACATGCGGTCCTGCGGCAGACCGGTTCGGAACTGGTACAAACTAGTCCAGTACGAGACCGGTACGCTTACCGGTACCGGTACGCTTACCGGTACCGGTACGGCATATCTTGCTCTAGAGCATGTTACTAAAATTGTATAATTTCATCTTGGATAGCACTAAATGCATCCAAACATATGCTATTGTTCAATTAAATGCATTCAATCATATGCTATTATTCAAAATATATATATATACAAGGTAACATGCCAATAATATTCACAAAAAGAATACAAAAATTCAATACATAAATATGAAACTAAACACTGTACAATTAGCAAGTTTTGCTAAATCTTAAATTTCTTATGACATGCCTTCGTGTTGCTATGTCTTGCTTCAATTTTGTATTCTTTTTTATTGCATTTTTGTCTCCCTCTTTCTTTACAACGAATTCTTGGTCCCCTATCTAACCAAAGTCATTTATCACTTGAGCTGAAACCCAAATGCCTAATGTTGCGAAGGTTAGGGAATGTTAATAGCTCTATGGTTTGTTTTAAGCTTGTTAGAACCTGGCGCTCCTCCTCTAACTCAAGCTCACATGCAACATCCATAAAAAGTTTGATGTCCCCACTCTGTCGTAGAGTGAGCTTCACTGTATTCCAAGACTCTTGCAAGGAGTTAATCAAGCCAAGAATTGGCTCCTCTTTCCGAGAATGATACCCTCATCTCTAAGGTCAAATATCATATCCCACATTAACCATATGCATCGATTCATTGTATGTTTTGCATTCATCTTTTAAGTCATGAAGTCCAATATCATGACCATTATAACTATATTTTCAAAAACATATTGGGTATGAGCATACATATATATTTTTTATTTATTTTTGATAGCTCACACTAATCTATCATTAGATTCATTCCAGTAGTATTGGGCACAAAATCAGAACATTTTTAAAACAAAAAATATATTAATCCTAGTTTTACACTTTTTATGAATTTTCAAAAAAAAGGAATAATATGACCAGAAATTTATGGGATTAGAGAGGCCCAAACTCTCAATCTCAAGATAATAGACTGACGCACTAGCCATCTGTGCCGACTGCATTTATTTTTCTCCTCCCCCTAATCTTTTTATTTCCATTTCCATTTTAAAGTAAATTTATTAATTTTTTAAAAAAAATATGATGGTGCCTATGGCTAAGGCACGAACTGTCGACCTCAAGATAACAACTATGAGAACCACGCACTAGCTGACTATGCTAGCACCCCCTCTCGTGTTTCTTTTATTATAAATTTAAAATAATAATTTAATCAAAACAAAGTAGCACGTGACCAAGCCGCACGCCCTTTCTCTCTTTTTGTTATGCTTGTTATTCAAATCCCATTACGATGCCAATTGGGACTTATGCTCACCCCCTTCTCTTTTTCTTATGCTCAGGTTTCTA
The DNA here is from genome assembly GCA_025769935.1 of Phoenix roebelenii. NCBI lineage: Eukaryota > Viridiplantae > Streptophyta > Magnoliopsida > Arecales > Arecaceae > Phoenix > Phoenix roebelenii. The sequence continues at coordinate 8,532,132 of JAOXJJ010000002.1, read as the reverse complement.
ATCCTATTATGAGGCCAATTGGGATTTATGCTCTGCCTTCAGATCCCATTGCAAAACCGAGTGGGGAGTGGGATGGACTGGAAGAAAGGAGAAAGGGATGCACAGCTCGAATAGTGGACTTTAGCAGATCATTTTTAATAGGATTCAGATTGGAAACCATCATGGTGACTTCCCCCTTCAGAGATGAAATACTTGGAGTTAGTTTTCGTCTCCACACAGTAGATCCAGCCCTCTGCCATTTCCAAAGCCAACACCTTATTCTCTTCTCTTTCCCCATAACCATCTTCAAAAACCCAGTCATGATCTCCTAAGGGTTTATGAACCTTCTAATCAAGATTCGTAGTCTCAGTACCAAACACCGTACCAGTGCCACTCTAGCACAGTGTTGGTACTTGGTACAGTACAGTATGAAATTTTTTTTGCTGTAACAAGTGTCTAACGCCACCCTTTCTGGGTACTGGTACCAAACTGATATGGTATGGTATGCCCCGTACCGCTCGGTTCGGGCCGGTAAGGCAAATCATGCCTCTAATTCATAATAAATGAGGAAGGAGCAAGGCCCAGCAACACGACTACCACAAAAAGAAGTGAACGAAAGAAAGTTAGCAAAGAAAAGAAGAAAGGGAGAGAGGGAGGAGCACGGTGACAACGAGCACCACCACCGCACCCTCCCTCACCGATGATGAGTTCAATGTAATCCTCGAGTTTATTCTATGTTTTAAGAGAAACAAAACAAGCAAACTACCAAAAAATTGCTCTAATACCAATGAAAGATAACAAGAACAAGGAAAGTGCATATCTTGTGGAAGTGTGAATGAAACCTTGGGTTGAATCATTGGTCTGTTTTGGCTCTCAAGAGTTGCACAGGTCAAAGAACAATCACAGGAATGGAAAACTCTCTCTAGTCGCATGCAAGAACTGTCTTCCTAGGGCAAATGGAGGTCTCCTCTTTGTTTCTCTATTTCTAGTCCCAAAGATCCGAAAAGAGAGGCATGTTTTAATTGCATTGAATGGTTTTGGGTGGCTTCCGAACTGCCCAAAATTGTTCCCCTCTCTCTTCCTCGTTTAAAATCAAAAAGGGTCGAGTCAAGTCAGCCCATCATAGGCACCCAACCATGACCCAATTCCAACATGAGAGTCTGAAGGTCAAAGGTCAAAGTCATAGATTGGGTGAGAGGTCTTCTAGTGTTAGATTTCCTTCACATGCTAGGTCGGAGCTTTGAGTACCTAGTCTGCTGTAGCAACAACCGAAGCTTGCGCTAAGTTATGGTTCAAATCTGATTTGATCTGAGCTTTATCGCAGTCTTCTCCACAGTTGGATTGGTTGCAAGAAAGCAAGCCTAACTCAGAAAGGACATTTTGATGTAGGACAGCCTTGATTAGGAAAAATTCAGGGATGCTTAATGGGTTATTTTGGGCTAAAAGGGTACAGAATTGTGTGAGAAGCTAGGTTTTATTTTGGTATATGGATAGAGAGTGATTTGGGTGAAAAATAGAGACAAAAGGATGAAGTTTTGAGGGTCTTATGTGAGCTGGAAGTGAAAAAACGGAAATAAAAATTTTGTTTGTGTTGTGAATGTGAAAACTAATTTTTGGATGGGTGGCTATGGGCTCATGCTTTTGGTTGCTAGGGTTCAATGGAGATGGAATCAGATCCGAATTTGAGATTATACAATGCTGTAATTAAAGAAAAAGAAGAAGAAAAGAGATATATTTTCTAGGCATTACACCTAGAATCCCATAGGCATCACACCTAGAGTTAGAATTGCATCACACAACTCGAAAAGAGTAATTACTTAGGAAAAATCTATGAATTTTTGACTGCCATTAAAACTACAGCTTGTTTATAGAGATCTAATCAAGGTTCGTCGTCTTGATACCAGACCCCGTATTGGTAACAAACTAGCACAATGTTGGTACAGTACGATATGGAATTTTTTGGCGTATTGAGTATCGGTATGCCACCCATATCGGATACCGGTAGCGAACCGATACGGTACAGTAAACCCTATACTGTCCGATTCGGACCGATATGGCACACCATAGTTCTAATACTCCTACTAGGACTCCAAATAGCAATTCTATAATTTTGCCTAATAAAACCCAACTAAAGATAAAAAATAAAGCCCAAAAACATAAATATACCTAACATACAACCTATAAGACATATGACAGCCCATGTCCAGAAAATCTGAAAAATTACAAAAAAAACTGACTCTAAAAATTTAAGAAAATGTTAATAAAACTAAACCAACATTATCATCCTGCTGAGAAACATAAAATTAAGATATTATAATGACTAATTGACCCTAAGCAAGGTAAAGGGAGCCCTACATCATCCAAATCAAGGGCGAGGGTTCGACGACTTAGCCGAGCGTTAGCGAAGCGGAACGAAGCGCTTCTATTGATAGGAGCATCTTTTATGCTGAGCCTCGGTAGCAAAGCACTTAAGATGAAGCGTCGGTAGCAAAGCTGACAATGCAACGCGTTAGCGAAGCGTCATTCTCATAGCGAGGCACTTCGAGTTAGCGAAGCACTGTAGTAGCACCGAAGCCTATGTGCTATAATGCTGAACCAAGGACACTCCGCCTTATCCATAGAAGCAGTCAACTTCATTCTGAACGAATGGGATCCTTGGTGGGTAATAGCTCAATCTATAGATAGAAAGCCCTATGATGGGAAACTACCACGTTAGGTTTGGAGAGAGATGAGACCAGTTATAGTTTAGGGGGAGCAGATGCAAGCTTTTTCTTTCCATAGCCGGCCAAATGACTACAGGATCATCAGTCTACTCGACCTCAATTCACCATTTCGAACCTTATACAGAAGGTTTTTCTTGAGCAATAAAACCAGCCTAGGATGCCTTTTATAGGTTTTTAATGGCTGCTGCCAACATCCTCGGTCACTTTTGGTAAGAAATCTGCTAGTAACAGCAAAAATTTGATGCAAATTGAACACAAGTAGAAGGATGAGGGAAAAACGAGAGAATGAGGGGGAAAGCAAGAAGATATGGAGAAGAGAGAAGAAAAAAACGAGGCCTACGGCCTTTACATTCAATCCCAAATTTTGAGTACTATCACCATCAACTGGATTGCAGTCCATTAACGACCTTTAATAGACATAAACAGTCCCCATTCTTTCCTAATTAGGACTCTAAAACTAAATTCCAAAATGAATGGCCAAGATCAAACCTAATTTAGACCATTCAGCCAGCAATTGCCTTCATACTTGATCCTCCTTTTCTGGAGTCCTTTTTCATGACTCTACAGTCAATCTAGAAAACCTCTCAAATCCGGACACCTAAAGTTTCCTAAAAGATTCCTAGTTGACAAATTTAATAAAACAAAACAGAATATGATAACTTGCATCCCAAGCAAAGGGCCTAGTAAAAGCCATCTTTGATTGAATGCTCAGGGAACCAACAAAAGCTTGATTGAGACAGTCCTTTTCTTCAGTTCACATCCATTATGCTTGACCACTTCTTGTGATCCTCTGGTTGGTGCCATGTCCTTGATCCCATCATTGAATCTCTAAAACTTGATGATGGAATCCATTGCCAATTCTCCACATAATGCATCTGTTGGATAATTTTGGTAGCACTTTCTTCTCAATATTCACAAGGGGCTTGATAAACTGCAAGAACTTATTGAAAGTTGGAACTTTTGGCTTATAATCAATTGGATCTAAGAAGTGGTGCTTGATTAAAAATATCAGCTCATTATTGTAAATTATTACAAATATCGCAGTGGCACTTCCCCGTCCCTCATACAATGATGATTTAGTTTATCATCATGAGAAGCATATGTAGTTGAGCAGACCTTAATTACCATGGAGAAAAAGAAACAGGGACAACTCTGTAATATCAAATGCATCATGCTCATGGTATCTACTCAACATATTTGAACATTATATGCTTAAAAATATGCTTTTTTACTTTATTTGAAAAGATATCGAAATGAATATATGCTCAAATGGCTGAAAAAAAGTTCCAAGGTTGCAAATAATACTTCGCAATGTGCTTACAACAACAAATATATATTTATACAATTGTATGTTTTCATTTACACAAAATTTCAGATATTTAAGAGTAATATAACGCACCTCTCCAGAAGCAAAAGTAAGGACATGCGGTGTAAATCCTTGTCCAACATTACCTGCATAAAGCATTAAATATATATGTATATATGTATGTGGGTGTGTATGATTTCATACAAATATATATTTGTATAATAGTATCTGTGTGTATATCTTGACCTTGCACAAGTGTAGCCAAATATATTACTTCAGCATGCCCTTATAATTTTGTCTGGAACATGTATATTGTGCCATGGCATAACAGGCTAATCATTCAAACACATGTATGGATGCAAAAGCAAATGAAACCAATATTTGCTTAACAACTACTTTTTCCAACTCTATCAGAATGAACAAGTATTGCTTGACATCTAGTCATTCTTAATAAAGTGTTGTTATAATATTTAAGAAATTGTCTCTTTTGTAAATAGAACTAAATCAGTGCATCAACCTTTATCAATGCATTCTGTGTGCCATGCTTGTAATATGACGAGACATTCTTCCATACAGAATCCGATATTATGTTGCTGTTTATTTTTATTGCATGAATTAATACATGAGTCAAGGAATCAATGAGAAAAGGTCTAGAGTGTATTATTATTCAATTTCAAGCATATTAATCAATATCTCAATATCTAAGTTGCAAAGGTTTTCATCAAATATTAACTTTATTCATATGTAATGCAAATGGAAAGAGAGAATAATCATCATATGGTGGTGCAGACACCAGTGCCAGATCACCCGTCATTCGGGTCTATAATCGCCGCAGGAGGATGGTTCAGCTAGTTTCATTGTGGTTAGAGTGATTTTATTTTATTTGGGCTTATTAGAGTACTTTGTTATTTGATAGTCTTTAGGGCTTATTTTGATACTTTGTTATCTTTGAGGATCTTTGTAAGATTAATTTCCTTTTAGGGATCCTTTTGCATTTTCTGAGTCTTATAAATATGTTGGACCGTACATCGTTTAGGGTATACTATGAATGAAATTGTGATTCCTTTCTTTTAGCTCTGGCGTGAAACCCTTAGCAGGGCTAGGTGCGAAGCCTAGTTCTTTCTTCCTCCTCCCTCCTCTCTCCATTTCTTCTTCTCTCTTTCTTTTTTTCCCCTGCTGTCTGGCATCAGCATTGGTATTAGAGCTCAGAAAACAAAAAAAAAGTTCTTCACGTGGGTGTTGTTCTTTCGCATGGGGATCCCAAGCGGGTTTTCTTCACCTGGTTTTCTTCTTTCTTTCCAAAGCCATAAGCCCTCTCTTCTCCCCGTGCGTTCCTATTTGCAGCGAATCGTGTGAAAAAAAAAAGAAAGAAAGAGGAAGCTTGAGACGGCCAACGAAGAACCACGCGCCACTCCCGAGCGCCTGTCGCCGCCTTCTCCTTCAGCAAACATCATCATGCCTCACCACCGTCACCACGAAAGCAGGTAACCACCTGCAACTCCTCCCCCTCAAAGCCTCCACGAAGGAGCTGAAATAGGAACGGGTCACCGGAGTGGTCGTGCCCGTTAACCCGAGTCTATTTCGCTGAAAAAAAGAGGAAAAAAAAGGGGGGGAAAGAACTTACTATTCATCTTCCTCCGCGACCGCCCGCAGAGCCGCACCACCCTTGCCGCCCCCACCTCCGACGTCGCCATTTCCGCCTCCACTATCGTCGCTTCCATCTCCGCCCCACCTCCCTCATCCCAGTCGCTCCCACGGCTACGTCCACCACACCCTCCACACCCGCCCCTTTGCTCTGAACGCTAGGGGAAGCAACCTCGAGTTCCGCCGCCTCCCCGCTACCCCTCACAGCTCCACCCCCTTCCGCCGCGCTCCGCCTCTTCCTTCATCTTCCCCGATCGCCCCTCTCTTCTCCTCATTCTCTCCAAGGTTTCGGCATTGAAACCCTTTTTCACACCACATCAAGTCCATGTACTCCTTCCTCGAACCCCTTCTCATCATCACGCATTCGGGCCCAACAAACCCAACTCAATCCGCTCCACAGCCACCTTCCCGATTCCCGACCCCCTCTCCTCGACCCCTCCCTTCCTCGGGCCTGTTTTGCACCCTGCAACCCTTTCTCATCCGCCAGCCAGCCTGGCCAAGGCCCACCGCATCCCCTACGGGCCCATTAGGCCCATCAGGCCCAACGAGTTGCTGTGATCAGACTCGATTTGAACCATTTGAAGAGTTCGTTTGCTGCGACCGCGCTTCTAATTGTTGTCCACAGCCCAGGTCAGATTTCTTCTCTTCCTAAAAATATATTTGTTTGTCTAAATTTCAGCATCTATGAACTCTTGTGTGCTCTGTTGACTTATCTTACTGTGAATTCAACACATACACCCAAACAACCTAAGAAACCCTTGTAGTGGCCCATCTTGTTATTAATTGCAGAGCTGCCTAATCTTTAGAAGTTCTTTGAGGCTCCGTGATACCCTGCAACACACGGAATACTAGCACTATTTGACTGCAATTACTTGCTTGCATTTATTACGTGATCCCCTGCTTGATTTTATTTACTAAAGATCAGCTTTCCATTTATATTGAGCATATACAGTAAGTGCTAGGCAACATTTTCATGCATTAGGTCTGCCTAAGAACTACCACTGTCTTAACTTTGTAGGGCCACGCACAACTTTGCACACTCATTATATGCACCTTCGTAGTGGGCGTATTGTCTTCCAGTTAGAATCCCATGTTGTCATGAATCCCAACAACGAAGCCTTGCTAAAGGCTGTCCAAAACTTGACCACAGTGTCCACCTGGCTAACGCCCGATTAGACTCAGTTGAGGCTTCCCTTCAGAGGATTATGGGATCCAAAGAAGGCAGTGCCTCTCATTTGGAAGGCCCAGAGGTCGAGGATGAAACCCTAGACCATCTAGGATCTGTTCGACATGGCCACTTTGACCCTAATCCCTTTCCAGGATGCCCTCCAACCTACCCTCGTCATAGAGGACCGATGCCAGTCCCTGATGTTGATAGGAGTTATCGGCACAATATAGAACCTAGAGAGCCTCGTGACCATGATGAAGATGTAATGAAAGGCATTCGGATTGAAGTCCCCACATTTGATGGTTGCCTTGACCCAAAGGTCTTCTCAAACTAGTTGCACAAAATGGACCACTTTTTGAGTGATATAATTTGTTTGAAGAAAAGAAGGTCCAGTTTGCCAGAATGAAGCTCATCGGTCGAGTTAAGCTTTTCTAGCAAAACACTTAATAGCTGCTAGCTAGGAGACATCAACCTGCCATAATTGACTGGATAGAAATGAAAAGAAAAACTTAAGAAAAAATACTTGCCCCTTAGCTACCAAGATGAACTCCTTGATTGATGGAACTTGAGACAAGGCACCTGATCAGCTACTGGCTACATTGCCCAATTTGATGAATACATGATGCGATGTAATGTGATTGAAGATGAGAGAATAGTCCTGAGCCGGTTCCATAGAGGTCTCAATGATGAACTTAGGAAGCAACTTGTCCTGCGAGAGCTGTCCACTTTAGACCAGGCATATACATTCATCCAGAACTATAAGCAGGTCTCCAAGTCCATATTTGTGAGGCGCTCTGACGGTCGGGGCACTTCCACTAATCCTCATTCTTCGAAGCCCATACCTTTTGTGGGGTCCTCTACCCCTAAAACCCCTTCTATCGCCCCTGTCCCAAGCCGAGACACCAAAGGTAAGAAAATTCTTGGTGAGCCTTCCAAACCACATTCCAAAATTCAGTGCTACAAATACCAAAGTTTTGGTCACATTGCCTCCCAATGTGCTAAAAAAATCTCTCGTTATTGCTCAGCAAGAGCAAGAAGGTGATACAGATGATTTAGAGGAGCAAATCAATGAACCAAATATCGATGACATTCAGAACATTGATGTGTGACGAAAGACCTGATACCCTAGCATGCATCTGTACTATATCTATATCATTTGCACCTCTAGAGAGAGAGTCTGACCAGTCCACCATGAGTGTCGTCAGATGTGCCCTTACACAACCCAAAAAAACTGATAACTGAAAAAGAACCTCGATTTTCTATACTTATATTAAGTGCGGAGAGAACGATTGTAAGCTCATCATCGATAACGGGAGTTGCATTAACGCAATATCCTCCAGCATCGTCTTCTGCCTAGGTTTGACACCTATTCCCCAACCACAACCCTATAAGATCTCTTAGATTGACACAACTTCGATTCACATCAAAGAAAGATGTCTTGTACCCATTCACATCCTTTCTTACAAAGACACTATATGGTGTGACATAATCCCGATGGATGTAGGACATCTAATTTTGGGAAGACCTTAGTTATTCAACCTTGATGTCACCATCTATGATTGATCCAACTCTTGTTCTTTCGTGTTCGAGGGCAAAAAGATTAAGCTCAATCCTTTGCCGCCCAAGGCACCTAACAAGAACAACAGAAACGAAGTGTCAAACGACAAGAATTTCCATATCCTGAAAGTGTTCAATGAATCTTTGGTGTTTGCTCTACTTGTCAAAGAAGTTCACCCCTACAATCATAGCGAACACGCCCATAATTGGGATTCAATCCTACCTGTAGCACAATTTGCATACAATAATTCAATTAAGAGATCCATAGGCATGAGTCCATTTGACGTAGTGCATGGTTACAAAGCTAGAAAACCTCCAGATTTCTTACCCATGTCATCCCAAGTTAGGATTTCTGAGTCTGCACATGCATTTGCACAACACATTCATGAGTTGCATCAAAAAATCCACAAGCGCATTCATGCAAGTAATGCTCAATATAAGATGCAAGCTAATTCCCACAGGCGTGCTAAAAAATTTCAAACTAGGAATTATATAATGATCCGTATTCGGCATGAGCGGTTTCCTCCAACAACTATTAAGAAATTGCAGTCTTGTAGTGCTGGGGCATTCAGAGTGTTGCACAAGGTTGGCACTAACGCCTATGTTATTGATCTCCCATCTGATTTTGATATTAACCCAATGTTTAATGTTGAATATTTGGTTGCTTACAAGGGCCCACCAACAATCCCTAATGATCTTTTTGCTGAGCCCGACGATTTTTCTATGATTGATTCCATACCAGCTTCGATTCCTTTACCCCTCTACCGAGCATACAGAGCACATTGATGCTATTTTAGACGATCATACAGTTTTTACTAGTGATGGAGGCATCCAACGCTTCTTGGTTCGTTGGCGAGGACGTCGAGAGTCCGACTCCACTTGGATTATGCACGAGGAGTTTCGGCAAATTGATCCGGACCTGTTGGAGTACTACCGAAGCTACACTATGTCGTGCCCGTTGAGGTCGACTTCTTCCCATCCGAAGGGAGCTGGTGCAGACACTAGTGCCAAATCATCCGTCATTCGGGTCTACAGTCGTTGTAGGAGAATGGTTCAACCAGTTTCATTGTGGTTGGAGTGATTATTTTAGAGCTTTTTGCATAGATACCCTTCTAAATATCAGATTTTGCATGAATAGCCTTTCATAATTGATATTTGCACGTATACCCTTGTAAAACATTGTTATTGTACAAAAGCCCCTAATATAATGGTTGTTCTAACGGTATTAAGAAAAATTATATTTATATTAATTAAAAATAAAATAAAATTTTAAAAATCTTCTATTGTTTCTATTTTTTTCTCCTACTATCGGGATCGCGATCTATTTGCATGTCTACCCATTAAGGATATTTTAGTTATTTTAATTTAAAACCGTTAATTTTTTAGCGTCGTTAGATAGAATGGGTACATATGCAAAAACAAAAATAAAAATAGGGTAGAATAGCAAAACAAGTATTTTACGAGGATATACATGCAAATATCAATTTTGGAAGGATATTCATGTAAAATCCGATATATAGAAGGGTATTCATGCAAAAAATCCTTTATTTTATTTGGGCTTAGTAGGATATTTTGTTATTTGATAGCCTTTAGGGCTTATTTTGGTATTTTGTTATCTTTGAAGGTCTTTATGAAATTAGTTTCTTTTTAGGAGTCTTTTTGCATTTTCTAGGTCTTATAAATATGTTGGACCGTACATCGTTTAGGGTATGCTATGAAGAAATTGTGATTTTTTTCTTTTAGCTCTAGCATGAAACCCTAAACAGGGCTAGGTGCGAAGCCTAGTTCTTTCTTCCTCCTCCCTCCTCACTCATTCTCTATTTCTTCTTCTCTCTTTCTTCTCTTCCCCTATTGTCTGGCATCATATGGAGCCCAAAATCTTCTTTCTGGAACTTGCAAGCTCAAAAGAGCATATAATAATTTCTGCACGACTAAAATGAATGCTTAGGAAGTTTACTTTGGAAAAGCATTTAGATTTTCAAAAATAATTCCAGCGACAATGAATTGCAATCAGAAATGAAATTGCAATCCGCCAAAACGGTACCAGAACCTGTACCGGTCAGCGGGACAGTCGGTATGGTACGGGTTCAGTGCCATACCGACACAAGCCCAAATTTTTTTAAGTTTTTCAAGTTTGATTAATTAATATTTTTAATTTTTCAATAATTTTAAGTATAATTTAATATTTTTTAATATTTCTATAATTCCGATTTAACCTAAATGATGCATTTTGTTGTTTTAAAGTGAGACAAAATACAAAATGATTAGTTAGATATTCTATACTACAAGAAACAATAAGAAGTATCCTAAAATCAACTAGTGAGGTAGAAAATATAAAATAATACAATCAATTACATATATTTAAAGTACAACATACATACCGATATCTAAAATCTCAGCAAGTGGCGATGCCTTCCATAGATATCCAGATCATTAACATAGTCAGAGGGCACATCAACCCACCTCTCTAACTAAGCAGTATTATAGTTTTATATATTCATCCCATAAGGAACACACTCTGGGTTATAAGCACTCTCGCTGAAGCTCTGTCTCTGAGAGATGTCCTTTGGCCAATAATACGACTGTGAAGGGGCCCATCCGAATAAGCCGGTAACAAAATCCAAAATTTTAGCATAAAATCAAAAATAAAAAATAAAGCTAAAATCAAAAATTTTAGCATGATCTTTTCTTATTTTGCAAATTTTGAGCTATTTTTTGGAGCCCCAAAAAAACAGAAAATGAGGTAGGAGAGAGGAAGCACGCCTTATTTAGGATTGGATCCTTCTTCAATCATACTGAATCGGTGTAATTTTTGTCGTGGGGGGAAGGGGAAGTGGGGAACAAAATGAACATTGAAAACGCCCGAGAAACTTCTTAGGCCTTTCCAACGGCCTTTTATAACAAAAGGAGAGGAAGAGGGGGGCCAGTTCAAAACCGGTCCAACTCGGTGCGAACATCCGATTCGCACCAATTTCGAACAGAACCATCTAGTTCAGACCGATTTGGGACCGGTTTTGGCCAGTTCGGGACCTAGCTCGAATAAAATAGGTGAACCAACCCAGTCCCCTACCGGGTTGACTCGGTACAGGCCGAACTGGGCGATTCGACCCAGTTTGACAGACCTTGGCTGGAACCTAGTTACTTATCTAATTATAATTTAATCTTAAGGTTACAATATCTTAGAACCAAAATGATATGCTTACACATAAAAGTTTGCAACCAAGATCCTAGGATCGGCATCCCAAAAAAAGTTATGCAAAGCTCTAATAGACACTAAATGGCTAGACCTTTTTCAAGATTGATATATAGTGGAAGAAATCCAAATTTGCTCAAAGTTTTGTTGGAGGCACAGAAACCTATCTATAAAAGAAAATAGGATTCCGGCTTTTCTTTTTTGTGAGGAGAAGCTTAGGAATATATAAGAGGCCCTATGAAATTATAGTAATAATGCATATTGTGTTGAGCAAGGTTCGTCGTCTTAGTACCAGACCTCATACCAGTGCCACACTAGCACAGTGTCGGTACGGTACGGTACATAATTTTTTGATATACCAAATATTGGTACACCATCGGTACCGAATATCGGTAGGACAATACGCCCCGTATCGCCCAATTTGGATCAGTATGGCATACCTATTGTTGAGTCTTAAGAATACATAGCTAAAAGAAATTAGGACGGAGCATGGAACATCTTAAAAATACTAGCAAAATTAAGATCATAACCAGATTTTTAGACCCAAAAAGGAAGTCAAGAAGGCATTTGTAAGGACAGAGGGTCTAGTAGAAGTATGCTTGCAAAACAAGACTAAATGGATCCTAAAGTCTTGTAGGAACTTCAAATGTTTTTTGTGCTGTTTTTAAAGATCTGCATAAATCAGAACATGATAAGGTGGTTTAGAAGAGAAGAGATGCAAATTGATGACTTTAGATCCACACAAAATTAAAAAGGAATTTACTTATGTACCACTCCAACATTTGAAGCCTGATCTCGAAAAGAGGAAGACCAATCAGGAGGCAACTAAAAGCGACTGCTTTCTGATGAATAAGAAATCTAGTAGTGAAAACCAGTTTTCTGTGCAGTCAATAGCGGATGCAGTTATGGAGGCAATATTCTGAAAGCACCCAGTCCAGATGTGTTCTTGATTGGTTGTTTATAGCAAGGTTTTTGTCAAAAATTTCCAATTTTTTGAATCATAGAAATTTCTTAAGTATATTAGTCGTACCTTCTTAGTTTGATACAAAAAGAAATTAAATGACAATGTTACTGGTAAGTTCGGGCCGTACACCATTGCAATATTTACAAGTCCAAATACCAAGTTAGTCAGTTCTAGGCTACAAGCTTTCCTTTTCAAGAAAGAAGAGGTGAAGTTCCTGCCCATTCTATTGAGAGATAAGGGAGATCATAGCTTCCAGCACACCCTTATGACTTCTTTTCAGTACTAGTTAATAGATGTTTTCACCTTAAGTTAATTAAGATTTTATCAAAAAAAAATCTGCAACAATATCCTACTAGTCGATGAAATTCTTTGAAAGTTGAAGAAAAGATGAGGGTCCAAGTTTGCTAAAAGGGGAATCAAGATGGCTTATTACACAGTTAATAGAAAAATAGAGGAAGAATTGAATTACTGTGCTGGTAAAATTACTTCAACTTTTGAATGTATTGGTCTGTCATTTTATAAATATATTTTATTAGAAGGGCTGCTGATCTTTTCTAATAAATGAGGCCAGGTGATTGTATGTCACCTTGTTTACTGTAACATGGATGCCATAACAACTTTCTTTGAGCTTGCACAATTCAATGGAGATTTTCCACCATAAGTGAAAAGAGAGAATATAAGTTTATCCATCTAATATTTGCTGATGATGTTCTAGTGTTTGGCATTGAAGATAGAAGGCCTTTTAACAGATTAATGAGAAATTCAAGAAGCTAGAAGAATTGCTTAGCTTAATCTTGAAAGAACTTGTTTCAACCCGGAGGAAAGGTTGTACAGTTGAAGTATTGGGCTATACAAGCTTCAACTTTGTTGAAAGATTTACCAAAAAATACAGGGAACTCTCTTTCACAGACATTGAAAAAGAAATGTGGTGAAATATTGAGACAGAATAAACACTAGGAGGAATTATATATCAGTCCTTAGCAAAGTTAATGTGTAGTCTGGCTCCCGTGCATCACCATGGATGGGAAGCTGGGACAAAAGAGGTGCTCTGCCCATATGGGAACAAGTCCGGGGAGCAAGGCAAGAAATTAGGCTGGGTATAAAAAGAGTAATGGATGCAAACCTAGCTTAATTATTTAGATAATTTTGGAGCATATATATGATAGTTTATGGAGCAACCAAACAAGATATAGCATCACCTTCACCCAGAAATATGCTATAATTTTAACCTTACTTCAATTCTAAACGGTTATCCACAGTATAAACAATGACAAAGTAGTCCCTCAAGTCATGATTGGCAATGGCTCAAACTCAGGAAACCCCACCTGATTTTATAGAAGAGATTATGGCATCACTAATCTCCACTTCATTGTTATTCATACTTCTCCTTCTCATCATCCAAGATTTCATCATTAAATCTTTAATCCAAGGAAAAATTGCATCATGATTACGATGACTGCATGACCTTAAGATACAAAGTTTTTGAATATTATCAATCAGAAGAAAATGCCATTTAAGCACTAAATCTTTAATGCAAGGAAAAAATTGCATTGCGATTTCCATGATTGCATGAGATGGCAAGCCTTGGTGCAATGGTAAGGTAGCTCCATTATGACTTTACCACCACGAATTCGAAATACGAAAAAAACTTTCCATGCATGTGGGTAAGGCTACATAAATCTGACCCTCCCCAAACCCCATAGTGGCAAGAGCCTCATGCACTAAGATACCCTTTCTAGACAATGATCTAATGAACTTAAGCCACAAAGTTTCTAGATATTTTTAATCAGAAGAAAATTCCTTCTAGGCTGTGCATGATGTCACATTGTGTTAATCAGTCCAAACACAGGATTAAGATATGTAATCTTCATTTAAGAAGTTAATTTCGTGTGACAAGCTTATGGTGGTTTCTCTGCTATGAAGACTTCCTCTTGTCCCATGAAAATGTGAAGACCAAGCAGCAAAGCAAAGCTATACAAACCTCAGATGAATAATCATCATGCAACAAATTGGAGTAGGCCACAAAATCATATTCCATTGTGGTTACATTAGCTTTGCATGTGTTCTCTTGAGAGTTTTAAATATTGAATTCTTTCTTCATTTTAGTATTGCAATTTTGGAAGAGTTTGCATAAGGCCTTAGGGACTAAGCTGAACTTCAATACTGCTTTCCTCCCAAAATTGATGGTCAGTTAGAAAGGACAATTCAAATCTCAGAAGATATATTTTGAGCTTGTGTTCTTGATATGAAAGGATAAAGGGAAGAGCATCTAACTTGGGTGGATTCACTTATTAATAATAATCACCAGGCTAACATCCAGATGGCACCTTATAAGGCATTATACGGTAGAAAATGTCAATCGCTCATTTGTTGAGTGGATGTTGGTGATATAAGCTTATTAGGAGCAAAGATTGTACAACAAATAGTGGAGAAGATACAATCAATCAAAGAGGGAATTCATGCAATTTAGAGAAGATAAAAGAGCTATGCAGATTTAAGGAAACGGGACCTAGAGTTTCAAGTAGGTGATCATGTATTTCTTAAAGTGGGAATTGTGAGGTTCGAAATCCAAGGCAAGTTGAGTCTTAGGTCTATTGGCCCATTTGAGATACCAAAAAAGATTAGTTAGATAGCTTATAGAGTTGCTTTGTCACCTTCATTAGCTAGTATACATGATGTCTTTCATGTTTCCATGTTAAAGAAGTATGTGCTAGACCTGAGACATGTCGTAAAGCTCAAATCCTTGTCTTATAAAGGACTTGGCAAATGAGGAGCACCCTTTACAAACTGTGGACCATAAAGATCAAGTATTGCAACGTCGTATCATTCATTATGTTAAATTGCAACAGAGCCATCATCCAGAAAGAGAAGCCATTTGGAAACTAGAGGATGAAATAAGGAGAAAGTATAACTAACTTTTTGAAGACTCGTAAGCAAGGTCGGTGGAACCGTCCCGAACCATCCGGTTCAGGGCGTCCGAGCCGTACCGGCTACAGACTAAGACAGTTTTGGTGATAAAAACGAGATCTACACCAGAGAGGGAGAAGACGAAGAAAAAAGAGAAAAAGAGAGAGGGAGAGGAAGAGGAAGGGGAAGGAAGAGAAAGGAAGGTCGAGGCCGGCCGGCGGACGCCGAAAAGCCATCACGCAGAGGAGGGAGCCATAGAAGAGAGGCTCGCTTCGGTCCCCTATTCGTTCAAAACAGGGCCCGAAGGGGCTCCTTTTATTTTTGAAGATTTTAATTGAAAATCGGCAAACCCATTATCGACTTTCACTTAAAAACCTCAAAAATAAAAGGACCCCCGCCGGCCCTAATTTCGAATGAAATAGGAAACTGGAAGCCCTTCTTCCGTGGCTTCCTAACGGCTCTCCGGCCTCTGCCTCCTCCGCCGACAGCTCTCCAGCCCTCTACTGGCTCTCCGTCGGCCTCCCTTGGCCTCCCCCTCTCTCTCTCTTTTTCTCTCTCGTTCTTCCTCTCCCCTGCCTCTTTTACTGTGTCGATACGGACCTGACATGGTACGGTGTGGGCCTGTACCGACTCATCTTGCCAGACAACCGGTATGGTACCTGGTACCGATTCCGCCGACTCTGCTCGTAAGAAAATATCATGGATGAAATTTTATAAAGGCAAGAATAGTGAGGCCTGTCCAAATAGTTGGCCTAAGTCAATATGGACCTAGTCCACTAACCGACCTAGCCCATATGAGGCCTAACGTTTGGCCTGACCTACTATTGAAGCATGGCCCGAAATGGCCCACTCCCAAAAATTAAGTGGAGCAAAGCCCTTCTTCCAACTCGATGAAGGAGGTTAAATCCCCCCCTCCTTCTTGGTCACTAAAGGAGGCTAGGAAACCTTAGCCTCCACCGGCAATAAGACCTCACCAATCTCCTATGAGACCGCACTGTGAATTTTTTTTCTTCTTCTTCACAAACTATCTCTGGTTTTTGTGCCATCTGCCGCCATCAATATGGTCGCCGCTAAATCTCGTCGAAGGTAAGGTAATCAACACCTTTGTCCCTTCTAAGCACTCTTCCCTTTGAATCCCTTCTTTGAGCCATTGCCGCCAGCCAAGTATTCACTAGAAAAGCTCGGATTTCACCACAAGCATCCGTTCTCTATTTCATTACTCGCCGATCTTTTCCTTTGTTTTTGAAGCCAGCTGCAAGTGTCCTCTCTCCGGCCATCACTCCTCAACAGTTACGTCAAAACCCACAGCCTCTAACAAGCGAGCTGAGGTTTGGTTCAATGCTAAGCTTTGTTTCCCCCTCTCCTTCTTGTTCCTTTTCAATTGATCGTTCGTCGTCATTAACCATCACCATAGATCGTCAACTATCTGACACTCACTGTATTGCTCACAAGAGCTGATCATAGCTCCTCTGCCAAGAGTTGCAAACCAGCCCACCATCAGCACATGAACCACTATTTTCTTCTCCCCCTTCTCTCTAATCTTTGTCACTTTCTCTCTTCTTCTCTCTTTCTCTCTCTCGTATAATTGTGGACCCAACAAAGAGTGCCTTCCTTATGTTCATGGTCGACCCTGACAAAGAAGTCCTAAACAACTTCTAGTGCCCACTCAATATGTCATCCCCCACCCTAACTCTCATTGGGCATCACCAGACCCCATCATCGTCAATCTCCTGTTATGCATCACTATCTGAATCTGACTCATTTTATGATTTGACCGGTTAGATTACTAGATCGGACTAACCCAGATCACCAGACATCACCAACTGCCAAACCTGATTCCTTCAACTCATCCTCCTATTTTTCTACAATTATCCGTTACTTTTCTAATTGTTGGGATTGATTCTGTGTAGAGTGCAATCATCTAGACAAGAAGTCCAACAAGACATTATTACATAATAGTCCTTAAATCAATGCTTTTAAGGAAACATTTTCAAAATTTACTTCAAATTTTCTATGTGCACGCAATGTTAGAAAATGTTCTAACATTTTCTAGACTTGTTAATTAATTAATATAAATTTTTGGCATCAAATAACTTAAAAATCAATTTACGTTGGATTTATCAATTTTATGAAATTGTATTTGGAATGAAAAATAAATTTACTGAATATTATGCATGTCATTTATAGATATTATATGGAATATGTACATTTTGATTAGAATATGATACACTACAACCTTAAGAAACCCAAAAAAAATAACGAAAAAAAAAAAGAGCCAAGACAAAGAGTAATAAAGGACACAAAAATAAAGAAGAGAAGAAAAGGCCAAGAAACATTACAAAAATGCATTCAAGTCGAAGTTTCAAAATATAGATAAGTCACATAAATCAATGTGATAATTCAGAGTCTCTTATTTCGGGTTCTAAAAATGAAAACTATCATGCATTGCGCTCTAAAATTATAGAAAAAGCAACCCAACAGCATGGGAAACAGAGAAGTACTGACCGAGAGCTGCAAGCTGAGCTTTCTTGGCAGAAGAGGAAGAGGCTTCCTTCTTCCGTGAAGAAGACGACGACCGCGATGATGGTAGCTGAACCGACGCGGAAGGCTTCTTGACAGAAGATACGAGAGAGGGAGGAGAAGGAAAGGGCGACGCGCCGTATTTCCTTGGCCTCCCCCGCTTTCTCCGGACGGGTTCGGCGGGAGAAGGCGCGGATGCGGCGGGGGCACGGCCGCCCACTAAGTGAGGGAAGACGACGGGGCCGCACTCCGAGGCGGAGGAGGGGGAAGCGGAGGAGAACATTACCTTCCTCGCGAAGGAAGACCCGCCGCCGTGAGGGTAGTAGGGAGGGAGGGCACCGTCGGCCTCGTCCATCGGAGCGCACACGCGGGAAGAGGAGGGAAGTGAGGGAGATGTGGGACTTGGGATGGGGGAATCTCAACCTTTACGTTTTTCAATAATTATAAATATAATAAAACTAATGTTTTTTATTTTAAATATTATATTATAATTTTCTAGGTTTCTCTGTTGTCGCATAAGTTGAATGGGATTTTTCTCAGATTCACGGCAAGTGAGCCACCGTGTCTCGAGGTACGCTCAGGATCGCTTGGTTTGGCTTGCCTAAATTTCTCCGCAATTCACGTTAAGATATTTTTAATTTTGTCATATCGTCAAAAAAAATTACATAAAGTTTGTATTTCCAGCTGAAGTGTAAAAAGATATCTAAATAATTTATATATGATTTCATATTACAATCACTAGAGCATGACAAGTGTGACGCGTATATAACTTTTATTTTTAAATAATAACATCAAACTAAATAAATAATAAATACTAGAATAAGGATTTGGATTTTGGATCTTGAACTTGTTGGTTAACAGCCACACATTTTAACCAATGTGGGATAAAATATACCAATATGATACACAATATCGGAAACATAGAGTTGAGAAAAGCAGACGATCTAACAAGTCTCATCATGCATAGCCACATTAGGAAGTTCATACTACATACAAGAATAAATATAGTTTAAAATTTTTAATAATTTTATTATATTGCATCAAGTTAAATTTTTTAAAAAATTATAATTTTACCTTCTCAAATTTGCATGATTCTCGCAGATATTTTTTTTGTTGACCCAACAAATTAATTTTGATGACTACAAAATATTTGAGTATGATACTAATAATTTTATATTTTTGAAGTAGTTAATTTGTTTTATAGAAAGCTTGATGAGTTTGAAAGATTAGAGAAGTAATAACAAATTCCAAAGTTGGAGAATTATTTGAAGTGCTTTGGGAGCTTTTGCATTAGAGGAGTCAATCACAAAATCCTAGTAGACAACCCCTGAGTACCCACAGGCTTAAATAGAAGACCTTGATTTCGAAGTATTTCTAGGGTCGATCCATAAGTCGGCCCCAGCATAGTAGAGAAAATTAGTATGTTTTCAAGAGTCAACCCCAGATTCATCCAAGTTGGTCCTAGAATAATCCTAGACAAAAAATAGAATGGGGCGAAAAACACCTTTTCTATGAGACGATGACTCAAGTAACTAAGAATCAACCTCTGTAAAGTACGAGCCGACCCCGAAATTACCCAAATTAATGATCTCATATGAAAGACAAAACGCAGTGAAAATTAATGATTTCTCAAGTTCAACCCGAGAAGAAAAAAAGTCGACCTCTGAAACACTCAAGTCAATCCCTCTATGTCTGATACTTCAACCAGCTAGTTTCTCTGTGAGCTTAGAATGGATTTTCTCACTCCCAACAACTAGTTTCACCTCTACAATAGCTAGAAAGGAATCTCTAACATCTTTTCAAACTATAAAAACTTCCAAATTAAATTGGAGAAGGTGTGGAGTAAATAGAATGAGTGGATGAGGAAAAGAAAAAGTGACATACAAATCAACCATCACTTCTAGAGCACATGTGGCATAATTCAAAGAGACAAAGCTCCTTGATGAGTTGATTATAATCCAATGAAGCACATGTGGAAGCAATGTTTGCCCTTGATTAATGCCTGAAAGCTTGCTCTTAATGCTCTGAAGTGTGGAGGATGCAATCATGAATGCTCTCACTTAATGGCCCTTTTCCTTTTGTTTTTCTTTTTCCTTCTGTCTTCTTATTGTTATCTTTTAGTGTTCCAATTTATTTATATCTCAAAAAATTGTCGGAAAATTGTTTATAGCCCTTTGAGAGGTAAAAAGAGTTGTTGAGAGTGAACAAAGTCATTCCAAGTTTGCAAAAAAAACTAGCCATTATGGGTGTCAAATGCAAAGGAGTCGACTTGACTTCTTTATAGATTAACTCATGATCTTCAAGGGTCAACTCTTCTTCTTGGGTTGATTCGAGAATGTGTTGATTTTTACTGTGTTCTGTCTTTCGTTTATAGCTATTCTGGAGTAGACTCTATTTTTCCTAGGGTCAACTCGTGCTAGGCAAGAGTCGACTCTTGAGCTGCTTAGGTAGACTTATAGATTAGTTGTTTTTACTGTATTCTATCTTCCGCTAGAGATTATTATGAGGTTGACTCAGCTAGTCTAGGGATTAACTCATGAAGGTATGCCAGTCTGCTCCATTATGCCAGGGTCAACTCGTGTACCTCTGAGGTTGACTCCTGAATCCCTTTAGAAATAAAGTCATCTATCTAAGCCTACGGACATTCAGGGGTTAGCTTCTCATGACCTAGGGTCAACTCCTCTTGTACATAACTTCATAAAAACTTATCACTTCCTTTCCAACTCAAGAATTTTAGCTTAAATTCTTCTTCATATATTTAGGTCATTTTGAGATTATCTTTACCGCTTGTATGCATTCTTAGGTACTCCAAAAGAACAATTTGTAATCTTTTTACTAAAATATTTTGTGTCATCAAAATTAAACCTTTCGGATCCATGATATCCCCTATTTTTGATGATGACAAAACCTTTAAGTATCAAGAGTAAATAGTGTGTGCTAAGATAAAAATAACTAATGTCACCACTGTTAAAAAAATTCGTCATATCCTAATAAGTTCATTTCCTTCTTTGATTGTTCTTGATTATGATCAAGTCCTTTTATTATTGTTGTTCATGTTTTTTATGATTATGATCATGTCTTTTCTCCTAATAAAATTTTTATTTCTCTTAATCAATTTTTATTAATTCTTGAAATTTGTCTTAATCATCTCTTACGATTTCAACTTACTATTTATATTTCTCTTAATCAATTCTTATGAATTCTTCAAATTTCTCTTAATCATCTCTTATTATTTCTCCTTACTATTTCTCTCCCTTTTTGTCATTATCAAAAGGAAGCATGTATTAAATTAAATAATGAAGCAAGTAAACATGTACAATATAAGGAAAGTAAGTAGCCTCATGAGATTTGAAAGTAAATATGTACAATTAAGAAATACGACATTCAAAATAGAAAAGATCAGTACATCATAGTAACAAAACAAACATCTGAGGCCTCTAGGGAAAAGTATCATACACTATAAGGTAAACTCCTAGATGTTTTAAACTCGGAGGATGATGATGAGCTCTGGTAAGGATGATAGCTGGTTAAGAGAAGATATGGAGGCTGAAATGGAGGGTCCTGAGGTTCCAAGCTCAGTATATCGATGATAGAAAGGTCAAGTGGTCCCAAGTTTCAGGACAAGATGTCCAATCAAGTCGATTAGGGTAGAAACTAATGAAGTAATAGACTCTATCAGTCTCCTTGACTTGTTTCGAACCTTTCTAAGACAATTCAGAACCTGAGCTTCTAGCTTTCACGACTCAGTGGTAAAGTTTATAACGTCATACCGCACGGGGTTCTGTAGAGTCCTCATCTCCCCCTCGATATCTTCAATCCTTTGAAGCTGGCTCGTCACCAAATAATAGATGTTTGAGATGTCTCGCCTCAACTCTGCCACCATCTAAGTCAATGAAGATATTGAGGCTCAAGTCTCTAATTCGTAGAAAGTGTGCCACGTGGTGACTCAAGGGCTCTCTAGTGATCCTCTCTACTACTCTCCGCTTGTCTTTGTGCTTCAAATACAATCAATCCAGCCACAACCTGCTTAATAATAATTCTCAATTTCTCCTCATCTAGGTTAATCTTCTAACCGGTGTTGCTCTTTGGATGTTGTGGCTAAGATTGGACAGCAAAAATTGTAGCAAAGTCTCCTCTATGCTCGAATGGAATATCTAGCTCTGTTGTTTACTCTAAAATCTCTATGAAGGCAAATGGCTTGGTACCCTAATTGGAAGTAACTACCAGCCACTAAGTCCAGCCTCTAGCTGTGCTTGCTCATCATCGCATCTATGCTCATTTTATCTACTAGTACCTCTTCTTACTTAATGACCGTCAACCTTGTTATATCCTATCTGATGTAGTGAGGGGTCATTGTAGGTGTCGGTGTACATCAGTTCCCTTGAAATCTCCCCCTCCAACTTGACTTCATGTTTCCTGAATACTAAGATCGAGATCATGGCCTAAGGTAGTGAAACCTTCGACCTACTTCCTGCCCCATGCATCTATTAGAATATCAATACAGGTATGTTCAGGGGATACTCCCTAAGCATGTGAAGCATCATGATAATGTCCCTTTTGGACACAAAATCAAATCTTCCGATCTTGGGGAAGAAAATCTGGCTAATTATATGATGGAGAAGGCTCATCTCAATGGATAACAGGCTGGTCCTCATGTCCTCCAGCTCACTGACGTCCTCACATCCTAAAATATGTTGGAAGCTGATCCCCTGCTCATCTAATCTGTCCATCAAGGAGCCATCAATCGGCATCCATAATCTTCCCAAGCTCAACATGTTCAGCACAAGCTAGACACTTTCACTACTAACTCTAAGCTTCCTACCCCAAACTTCATATTACTATAGAAATCTCTCACCAAGTTGGGGTAAGTAGGTATTTTCAAATAACACACAAATTTCCACATAAGTTTCTTCAACTTTTTCCTAATTGAAAATCCTTCCTGCTCTAAAAACTTGAAGTTGATGTTCCACTCGGTTATGATAATTCGAGAGGAGAGGAGAATCTTACTTGAAGTGGGTTGAGGAGGAATAGGCACTATCTCTTTACATGGTGGAGGTTGAGAGTCGGATCTTTCCTTGGTACACTTCTCCATTTGCTCTAAGGTTCGTGACCGCTTCACCATTTGGGCAAGTTCTTTTTGCGGCGCCACTGGAGACCAAATCAACCAAAAGAAGTTGAAAATCGAGGCTTGGAGAGGACAATTTTGGGAGAGAAGGAGCTTGGAAAGCATTTCGAATGAGATAAGGAGGAGAAGAAATGAAAAGAGCTCGGGATGACTTGGGTATAAAACTCGTCTCCCAACACAGGGGTCGACTCGAGCTAAATCATGAGTCAACTTCTGAGAAGATGTTGATCCTTATTATTCACAAATCGACTCCTTCACAACCTAACTTCACTTGAGCTGACTCCCTATTTTTTAGGGGTCGACTCAAAGCTCGTCCTCAATCTAACGGGTCAACTCCTTATAACCAAAGGTCAATTCCTCAGATTAGGAGTCGGCTCTACAAAAGAAGAAAATTAATAAAATTTGATCAAATTTAAGTCGAAGAAGTATGAAATCAGTTTGATCAAGAATAAATGATTGGAACATGGAGGCTTTTGGGATAGGGCTCTTAATAAAAAAGATCACAAATATGTAATTCTCTCCTAATCATACTAAATCTATCCTCATGAAGAGATTTGGTGAAAATATCAGCTAATCTATCCTAATTCTCTCCTTATTATATTTTATGCTTACAAAATTAAGCATTACATCATTGTTTTAAATATGGTCTCTTATGATATGATGTCTTATCTCAATGTGCTTAGTTTTTGAATGTTAAATTAGATTTTAGTCAAGTTGATTGCACTTGTATTGTCCCATCTTATTGTTATCTTATTATATTTTATGCCATAATCTTCAAATTATTGGTTAATCCACAATATTTATGCATAACAATTTTTGGCAGCAATGTGTATTCAACTTCAGCTGTAGCAAATGTAACCGAATTTTGTTTCTTGCTAAGCCATGAGATTAAGTTAAAACCTAATAATTGGCATGTTCAACTAGTACTTTTTTAATCTAATCTACATCCAACAAAATCAGTATTTGAGTATCCTATTAAGTCTAATTATGATTGTTTAGAGTACCATAGTCCTACATTTTGAGTTCCAATTTGGTATCTTAAAATGCTTTTAACTACAGTTATATATGATTCTTTAAGATTAGCTTGATATCTTGCACACATATATAGACTAAATTTTATATCTGATCTACTAGCAATAAGATAAAATAAGGAACCTATCATGCCTTTATAAAGTTTTAAATCAATACTTTTACAATGCTCATCTAGATCTAGTTTGTATGAAGAACTCATCAGGGTGCCAACTACCTTGGCATTCTCCATCCCAAATTTCTTTAATACTTTCTTGATGTACTTGGTTTGGTTAATGAAGATCTCCTCATCCGTTTGCTTAACTTGGAGTCTAAGAAAAAACTTTAGTTCTCCCATCATGCTTATCTTACACTCTCTTTACGTAAGCTTGGCAAAATCTTGACATAAAATTTCATTAGTAGCACAAAAATTAATGTCAT
>JAOXJJ010000002.1:8494045-8507497 GCA_025769935.1 Phoenix roebelenii | reverse complement strand
ATATATTTGTACAACTAAGAGACCATTGTTCTTTCTTTTTATAAATAATGTAGTGGCCATATTTTTTCTTACAAAATTATTTTAAAGTAAAAATTTGCTTAATCTTTCATACTAAGTATGGAGTGCTTGTTTTAGACCATACAAAGTCTTATTCAGTTTGAAAACATGATTTGGATATTTGTGATTTTCACAACCAGAAAATTGTTCAATATATACTTCCTCAACAATGTTACCATTTAAAAACACATTTCTTACATCTATTTGAAATAGTTTGAAGTTTATGAAACATGAAAAAGCAAGTAAAAATCTAATTGCTTCTAATCATGCTACAGATGCATAAGTTTTATCAAAATTAATACCTTCTTAATTATAACCTTGTGCAACTAATCTTGCTTTGTTTCTTACAACATTATCATTTTCATATAACTTATTTCTAAATACCTATTTAGTTTCAATTCCAAGATAATCTATAGGTCTTTTAACTAAGTTCCATATTTTATTTCTTTCAAATTGATTTAGTCCTTCTTGCATTGCATTTACCAATTATGATCTTGTTTGGCTTTATTTATTATTTTAGGCTCTATTTGTAATACAAAAGCTAGATGATTACAAATATCTCTAAGTTATGATTTAGTTCTAACAGCATGAGATGGATTATCTATAATTAAATTTTTAGGATGATTATGAGCATACCTCCACTCCTTGGGTAAATCATGTTTACCTTAAGATTCATTTGGTGGATCTTGCTTGTCTTCTCCTTCATCCTCATGATCACCTTCCTTATCTTCATTATTTCGTGTTGAAGTCTCCTTTAGGATAAGTGCCTCTATCTCCTTTTCTATTATGACAGCATCATCCCAAACATCTTTCTTCTTTGATGGAAGATAGTTTCATCAGAAACTACGTGGATGGATTCCTATACCACTAGAGTTCTTTTGTTTAAACTCTATAAGCTTTGCTAGTTCAAGAGTATCCATGAAAGATGGCTTCATCAAATTTTTCTAGCCTATCGTTTCCATCATTTAACACAAAAGTTTTCTTTCTTTCCAAAGCCCATAAGATTTTTTTTTAAAATAGGTCGTATCAAAGCATGATTTAAAATATAATATGATGTGTTAATTGCAAACAAAAACTCAATTCTACTACCTTAAGCCATCCCAAACTCAATTAAAAATATGCCAAAAAATCCCAAACCCATTCTATCAAAAAATGGTAAATCCATCAACTACTTAAGCCCATCCCGATTAATCTTTACTCGGATCATGTTATTTGGGTTTGGTTGGGACTCAACCAGAAATTAAAAGGGGGAATAATATCAACTAAAAGTAAGTATAAAAAAATTGGTAAACAATCTAAATACAAATGACTTTTTATCTTAGTGGTAAGGTAGAGATTTGATGTCCTTGAGTTTTTGGGTTCAAGTCTCCTCACAATAGATATATTTTATAAAATTTTATAATATACATATTATATAATCGAATTTTGGTAGCAGGTACTCTTGCTGGTGCAACTAGACCACCTCAAGTTCTAACACTTGTGAACTTCTTACTGATTTCCAAGTTCAGCAAAATTTAATCGATTTTTCAGGACAATCAACCTTAACCTAGCTATTTCTTGGGTACATCCAAACCTTACAAAGTAGCTAATTTTTCATAGTGGCAGCGACACAAAAAACCTCACTCCCTAATCTCATCACAAAATTAACATAGAAAATAGAATATAAAATAACCTTTACAAAGGTTGGATATATATCATTGTAGTTCAAGTTTGATTGCTCTGAAAGTTGGGATTTTGGTGAGTAGAATTCAACTCTTTTCCTTTTTTTTCTTGCTTGATCTTGAAGTTGTTGTGGAACTAAATTATTGGAAATTAAAGCTCTCTTTAAATATTTGGAAGCTCTCTTTGAAGTAGGTGGAGGTCTTGAATGGTCACTTCTCAAATTTATTTTCAAGTTAAAGCTCTAAAAGTGGTGGTTGACTTGTATTCCTTCTCCTTTTCCTCATTCAAATTTGAGAAAGATAAGATTCAGCACTTTTAGCCATTCAAATTTGATGTATGAGACCACTTTGGGTTCAAGAGTTAATTTTCAAAAATTTTAGACTGATCAATAGTTAACTTTTTTTCTCTTTTTCATTAAATTAGAGCTATTCAAGATCAATTTTGTTGGTGCTAAAAAATATCAAATATGAAAGTTGCAATTTGATTTATGATTGAAGCACATGATGTATCAACCAAATAGCAAGCTTCAAGATTTACAAAGTGTATCATAATACATTTCAAATTTATTAGATGAGGCTTATTGGAGACAATCACTTTTCATTAAGATCACCAATTACTTTTCATTACTTCACATGTTTAGCATTTCTTCTCCCCCTTTTGCAGAAGTCTTTAATTTATGTAATTAAGTTCCATATGGTACCTCCTTCTTAAGTTCTCTTTCTCCCCCTTAACTAATCATTCCTTTTAAAGTTTCAATTAAACTTTTAGATTTAATGATTTGAGATATGTGTTTTATATACATTGGAATTCAACTTAATTTATCTTTCCTTGTTTAAATTTTAGTGCAACTTAAGTCACTTAGATTAACAGTATTATGATATAGATACATTTTTCAAAATATAAGCATATTTATTTCAAAACATAGTTCATTTAAGAGTCGACCCCCAAAGAAGTCGACCCTTACCATCGGACGAGTCGACCCCTGAACTGAGAGAGCCGATTTTGCAAGTGTCACAGGAGAAAGATAGAGTGACAAGGGTCAAAGGATGAAGAGAGCTCAAGCACTACAAAGAAAAACCTACAAGAGCAAGAAAGAGAAAACAAAAAGAGAGAGCCTCAAAGAGAATATCTTTTAAGAGCATTCATTATGAGCTAAAAGATCACTTCTTCTTTAACTGAGAGTTGGTGAAGCACATTTAAGTTCAATCAAGCCAACCGACCGAGTTAAGCTCCATTTACTTCTTTGTATTTATTGTTTAGGAGTTGTGCTTTAGTATGCTTAAAGCTTATTCCTTCGATACCTTGCTATAACAAGTTTCAAGGATTAAAACTTGAGGAAAAGGTCCATCCAAATCTTAAATTAGATTGTGATGGTTTTGGTTGATTTTCTAAAAAAATTAATTAGATTGATTGCTAGCCTAAGTAAAACAATTGGTGCAGGTTTTAGCTTATAGCCTGTAAAAATTAACTCGATTGATTGTGGACCTGTGTAAAACAATTGGGCTATAATCTTAGAAAGATTATAGTAAAATTTTAAAACAGAAAGTCTTAAAAAGTAGACGTAGGTATAGGGTTGGCACCAAACTACTATAATTTTTTATATTTGTGTTGCTTGTTCTGCTTGCATTTATCTTTAGTATATTTACTTATTTGTTGGCTACTGAAATTTTTATCCATCTATCAAGCTTTAAATTTTGTTGCATTTAGTTTAAAGTTTTTAAAAAACTATATTCACCTCTCTCTTGGGCTGCATAGCTAAGCAACAAATAGTATTAGAGCCGAGTACTTGAGCCTCTCATTGACCTAACCATCAATGAGTTTAAGATCTATGGTAGGCCCAGTTGGAACCTCTCTTGCTGAGGGTCAATTGACTAACAAACTTTCACTATTTTATGGCACAAATTATACTTATTGAAAAGTATGCATGCACATTTTTATTTAGGTACTAAACTATGACTTATGGAGTGTCATGGTTAATGGATCTCACATACCCACAAAGATTATTGATGGTATGTCTCTTTCCAAAATTGAAGAGGAATAAGATGGATTTGATAAAAAAATGGCACAACTGAATGCTAAGGCCTTGAATGTTCTATATTATTCATTAGATGCCAATAAATTTAATCGAATATCTACTTTCTTTTCCACTAAATAAATCTAGGATAGGCTAGAAGTAACTCACAAAGGCACTAACCATGTTAAAGAGTCTAAAATCAATATGCTTGTACATAAATATAAGCTATTTAAAATAGAGTCTAGTGAATCTATTTCTGATATATTTACTTGCTTTACAAATATTATTAATGATCTTAAAAGTTTGGGTAAATCATATACTAACAGTAATTTGATAAGAAAGATTCTCAAGTCATTACCAAGAGTTTGCAAGGCAAAAGTCATAGCCATTGAAGAAGCAAAAGACCTAAGCACTCTACCCCTAGAAGAACTGTTGGATTCTCTTATGACTTATGAGCTATCAATGAAAGAGAACCATAAAGAAAAAGGGTCAAAGAAAAGGAGATTGCTCTCAAGCCTACAACTCAATAAGAAGAAGAGAGCAAAAAATCCGACTACTTAAAAGGGGATGAAGAAATGGCTCTGATAACAAAAAAATTTAGAAGATTTATGAGAAGGCAAGAAAGAAGGCCTTTGGCTAAAGGGGAGCAAAGTAAAGAAAAAGAGAAAGAGCAGTCGCTAGTGTGCTATGAATACAAAAAACTAGGCCATTATAAAACAATCTGTCCACTAATGAAGAAATCTCAAAAAAAGTAAGAGAAGAAAGCAATCATTGCCACATGGAGTGATAGCGACGAATCAAGCTCAGAAGATGAGAACCAAGAAATAATGGACTTATGCCTTGTGATTCATAAGGATTTGGTGTGTCTAGCAGCCCATGGATCAAACAAAATGGTACTTGGACAGTGGGTGCTCCAGATATGACAATAGATGAAATTCAATTCATTTTTTTTCAAAAGAAAAGGAGGGGAGGTCACTTTTGGCAAAAATGGCAAAGAAAAGATCATTTGAATTCATAAAATTAGTATCTCTCCCTCTACATTTACTGAAAGTGTTTTGTTAGTAGATGGTCTTAAGCATAATCTATAAAGAATTGGTCAATTATGTAATAAAGGTTTTAAAATTATTTTTAAATCTTCTAAATGTATCATTTCAAGTCCCAATAATAATGGCATTAAGTTTATAGGGCATGGGCATGGTAATATACTTCGTCAATCTTGACCATTTATCCATGAATAATATGTAATGCTTGGCTACCATGAATGCCAAAATTAGTGAGACTAGTTGGTTATGACATCGTAGATTAGCTCATGCTAATATGGACCTTATTTCTAAACTAGCTAGAAAAGATGTAGTCATAGGCCTGCCTAAATTGAGTTTTGAAAAAGATAATATGTATGATGCTTGTCAACTAGAAAAATAAACTATAGTTTCAATTAAATCTAAAACATGGTTTCAACTTCTTGGCCTTTGGAGCTTTTGCATATGGATTTATATAGTCTAACAATAACTTCAAGTCTCGGTGGCAAATATTTTATTTGTCATGATCGATGATTTTTCAAGATTCACTTGGGTGTTATTTTATTCACATAAAAATGAAGCAATTTCTATACATAATATAGAGACACATCAAGTCTTGAATTCTATCAGTATGGTCACGAGTAGTTGAAATCATAGGCCTACTCAAAGATGAAAACCTTTTAGCTATTAAGGGGAGCATGCACCATAGATGGTATTTTATGTATATAATTTGTGAATGCATGATATATAATTTTTTGGGCTTTTTTCATGTAAACCCTCCAAAATATATACAATTATATGAATACCCTTATAAAATTGCTATTTATATGTACACCCTCATAAAATACTTATTTTGCATGTATACCTTTTTTTTATTTTTTTATATATGTACCCATACCATCTAACATCATTAAAAAATAAATAATTTAAATTTAAAATAACTAAAATATCCTTATAGGTAGATGCAGAAAAAAAATTATAAGGATACACATGCAAATAACAACTTTGCAAAGGTAATCATGCAATTACTCATATTTACAAGGGTATACACAAATTTTTTTAATAAAAATGATTAAAATTTAGTAAAGATAATTCAGTTGCTCTTAATCATAACGGATGGAAAAAAATATTATTATCACGTCACGTGATCTCATATTAATATCAATTCTTATAGAATAAATCATATTGCTTTTGCAAAATTGTTGCCTCAAAAATAAACTCAACATTTACAAATCACTAAAAAATATTTTACTAATATAAGAATCTATAATTAATTTAAATTTAATATGCTTTAATCTTTTAAAAATAATGAAGAATATATAGATGTCATAGATTAAATAATGATAATTATATCAAAATTAAATAGAGAATAATATTACCAAAATGATCGCCTAATATTTCAACTTGGCTGAGTTATGATCTTAAAAAAAATGACAATATGGCTCAATACTTTTTTGACTGATCGATCCAACTAAATGATAAAAGACTTAAAAAATTCCAGCTGAGTTTTGATCTTTTTTAATAGATATTTTAAATGTATACCCTTCTAAATATTAAAAATTATATGAATGCCCTCGTAAAGTTGCCATTTACGTATATATCCTTATAACTTTTTTTGTATATCTATCTATAAGGGTATTTCAATCATTTTAGTTTTAAGCCGTTTATTTTTTAACGGCATTAGATGGTACAGGTACATATGCAAAAAAGAAAAAAAAGAAAGATATACATGCAAATAGCTATTTTATAAAGGTATTCATATAATTTTATATATTTAGAAGGATATACATACAAAAATTTCTAACTTTTTGTTTTTTGTCCACTCATACAATTGCATACAAGCATACATATACATTTACACATGTCATACATGTTTGTAACTAATTTAGGATGGGTTAAAGGATCGTTAACAATATAATTGGAGATATTCCATACCAAAAATTGTAGTTAATCGAAGTTCCATCGAAATGCAAGACATAGGCACCCATGATACTTCAAACAAATCCCAAGGACACAAAATTTACCTTCACAAATAGTTTACTATTAACTATTCCTTATCTTGTCCACCCTTGATCAAAATTCTGGCTCCACCAGGCTAGCAATGGACTCATGGGATTAAACTAGCTCCTACTTGCCATGTCCTATACCACTAGCACGAGTGAGACGTGATAGACGGCTGCATATATATCCTATAGGGTTTGACCCATAGGATATGCAAGGCCTACGAAAAAATTTTCACTTATATTAGTGCATGTAAACTAGGAAACATATAACTTCTTAAAATGATAAACAATAACCACATTATTTTCAAACATGATTCATGTGAGCTATATAACTTTTACTTCAAAAAGGATCACTTCTAGGTCCTACTCCTCTCGTTTGACGTCGATGATCCCATCTACACTAATTGTTAGCATCTGGAAAAGAGTAAATGGAAGAAACGTAAGTTAAACTCCCAGTAAGCCACCACGATCTCTAGTTCAATCAAGCATAATATGCATAGAAAACTAGTGCTCATAAATAAGAGTCACTGTTATAATTAAAACAATGCTGAAGAATATAAAATATATATTTTTAAATATATTTAAAATATCTGATCAAAAATGAAATTCCAAATTGATATATTTAACCATTCACACTCTCACCTAGCCTTTACGACTATGGCCATGATCAGCCTGTGGCAATCTCCGAAAAAGATTAGCTCCGGACTACAACATGTCGCCAATTGAGATGCACTAATGATTGCCCTACTGAAGGCTCGGAAGAAGACTAGCTCCAAAGTCGCATGGAAAAATATACTTACAAAGGCATGTGCTAGTGATCATCCCACTGGCATAGCTTGGAAGAAAACTACTGCCTGACTACAACATGCTGTCAATTGACATACACTAGTGATCGCTCTATTGGAGGGATGAAAGGACACTAGATCCTAACCCATGTGATCATAGTTAGGCTAGAGAGCAAATCATCACAATGAAAGAAAATCAACATATCCTGATGCAACAATGATGCATATTTGCATCTCAATAAATTGCTTCATGCTGAATCATATAATTTTAGAATTGAATATTTATGTAGAGTATACGCTATGTATAGAATACAACATATAATATATAGATGGACGAATCATATTCGTAATCAAATCTCAATATATATAAAGTATATTATGCATATAAAAAGATGCTAGAGTAGAGATATTTGCAGCTCAACTCATAAAGCACAAAAAAATCACTCCAACTGACAAAAAAGCTAAAACACACCTACCAATCCAACTATGCCCATAACAATTTCTAAAAAATCCAATATCAATAAAAATTAACTAAAAAAGAATATCATAATTTTACCATAAACTAAGAATATGAGTATAGAACCTACACTAAATAGCTTCGGCTGAACCCCTACAAAATTGAGATCACTGAATTAGAAAATAAATAAATCACAAGAGGGGGAAGGGATAAGATCAGCTAGGTGGGGACGCCCAGCATCCCATATTCGATTAGATCTAGGGGACATCCAATGTGCTCATGGGTAAGGATCGAATCTGAGCAACATCTTTTAAGCAAGGTTGTTGATGGCTCGATTTACCAAGGCCATATCTTTTAAGCAGAATCCTGTGGAGATTTATGAAGTAACCAGCATGATTGAGGGCAATTCCAATAAGAGGAGGAGCAATATGATCAGGGTCGTTGATCGTTTGATCAACTAAAATCAAGTGAAGGAGGAGTACTGTAGGATAATGAGCAGGGTCATTGATCGCTCGATCGCCTAGAATCATGTGTAGATCGAGTGGTGGAGGGTTAATAGAGGGGAGAGCGAGATCTCAAGGCTAGAAAAGGAGGGGAGATGAAACAGGGGATCTCAAGGCTAGAGAAGAAAAAAAAAGAGATCTCGATCAGGAGTAGGGTCTCACCCGAGAAAGGGGAGGGACGATACGAGAGGTACGAGGCCCATATCTGAAAAGAAAGAAGATGGATTCATGGCTGCAAATCAGAGGTCTCTACTATGAAGTGGGATGTGGGGAGAAGAACTCGACTTGGCAACCTAGCAAGCGGCCATGCCGAACGAGCTCGTCGGCTGCTTTGCAAGCAGCACCTAGGACGAGAGAGAGAGAGAGAGAGAGAGAGAGAGAGAGAGAGAGAAGAGGGAAAGAGAAGGGGGCTCGCCTTGCTTCAAAATAAGACGGTCCTTGTTCTTCGAATAGGGGATTCGGATCTCAAAATTAGGGGAATTGCTTGGTCGTTGATCAACAACCCCAAGATCAATAGAGAGGATCTCTGGCACCTACCCGATGACTCGAAAAGGAACAAAGAGAAGGCGGAATGAAGGATGAATCCTACTAATAGAATATTTGAGACAGAGGAAGGGAGAAATAGAGAAACGGATGTGACAACCATGGAAATAGGGGAATACAAGGAGAAAGATGGCGGGATTTTGAAAGGCAGCCAAAAATGGCACGTCGAGGAAGAAAAGGAAGGAAGACGGGGGAGGAAACTCCCCGTCCCCCATCGTAGGCCATCACACTACTACTATGATGTATGTTAAGCAAGACATGGTCAAATTCCTTATGATGACTAATACAACTTCTTCTTTGAAATACATGGTTAGTTGACAATATACACGCTTAGCTCTAATGACTGACAACCAGGAATACGAGTCACCGATCACCGCCCACCATCAACAGTCCCCGTCTTCCATTCTCGTTTTAATCTTCAGGCAGCTTAAATACCACTCGCCGGTCTCGTGATCTCGCGGAGCTTCCCTCCTTCAAGCATGACTTCAAACACTTTTCTTTATCGTCTTGGCCAACTAGCTCGATCTCCGCCGGAGCCCCTCTGGGAACAAACATCTCTGCGTCTGAATACGTAACCGGATCCGCTGCTCTTGGATCAACTGCTGCCACCCTCAACCGCTCGTAGTGGCAGGGATCTGTGGGAAAGTTATGGCGTGGGCGTGGCAGTGGCACGAGAGCTCTGTGGGGTGAGTTGGAGGAGCGCAGCAGGCGATAGACAGTGTGGTAAGGGACAATGAAGAAGATGCTCCCAGGCTTCAGCAGGGACTCGGGCCGGACTACAATCCATGGGAACTTGAACACGTCGGGGCGTGTCACAAAGTGCCTAGGATTCTTGGCCATGACTTGGGATGCGGACACGGGCCTGCGGTGGATCTCCACGAACCTGCCGGGGTGGACTAGTTTCAGCACACCGTCCTTGCTCATGTTCGACATGGTTCAGACTAAGGACCTCAGGGAAGAAGAAGAAGAAGAAGAAGAAGAAGAAGAAGAATGTAAGGAAATGGAGGAGAGGAGGAGAGGAGGGGAAGGTAGGATTAGCGTCGGGTGTTACTTATAGTGGATGCGGCCGGCGGTGATAAAGAGGCTCGGTACCACCTGGACATGGCTGAAGAACTCGCGTTGTCTGGTATTGTTTTGATGGGAGAGTGTGAAACTGGCTTTGACAAGAGGGGAGATTATCTAAGCGTGGGCCTTCGTGTTAATTCTGGTACTTTGTGCAAGTTAAATTTTGGATAGGCGTGGATTCCTAGGTATGTCCAACCGGATTGGATCCGCATCACTATTGTCTTTATCTTAGTGGATGCATCTCATTGTCATTTTGGCTCCATCTTGTCGCGAATTCTTCTTCCTCTTTATCAACGATTACGTATGCCAAACCCACGCGGGGAACGTCCGACAGGTGGAGTTGTTGAAATAATTTATACATTGCAATATTAACTTATGAAAGTAAATGGATGTGACCATGATTGGAAATTTTTTTATGACTATTAGTGGGAACCAATGTGACTCTTGGAAAACAATGGGACCATTGGGAAGCAATGTGACTCTTGAGAAGCCATATGACTCTTAGGAACCAATGTGACTCTTGGTGTATGATAATTAAATAACTATTAATTCAATATGAACAGTCACATTGTTTCTTGAATAAATGTTTCCAAACAGTCATGTTGTTTCATGAATAGATACGTCAACATCTATAAATAAAGGCTGTTAATCACAAATTCCAGATCATTTACTCATTCTCCCTCTCTCTCTCTTCTTTTATAGTCGGTACACAATTTCCTAGAGAAGTACTAAAGAGGGATCTTCAAATTTGCGGTCGGTAGATTTTTGGTGGCTTTATTGTATCCTGAAGCTGATTTGCTGCAAACCCGGAAGCGAGCTCTGAAGCTCATTCGAGTGGGGGCAAACATCACCTAAAGAGAGTATTTTGCACTCCTCCAAGCTACAAAGTTCATTGATTCATTTTCATAATATCCCATTGCCTGAACAAGTTAAAGGTAATGTTCGCAGTGGAGTTGAGATCATATAGAAGCTGCTTTCGAAGTGATGAATCAAAACTTTGTCGAATTTTATAGATTTGATGGGACGAATTTTACTCAGTGAAAGGACAAGATGCTATTTTTACTGACTACACCAAAAATCGCCTATGTCCTTGATCCTAATATGCTGGAGATTCTAACATCGAAATTAGATGACACTGATCAAGTGAAGACAGAATGCAAGAAACGTGAAGAATGAATTGTTGTGTAGAGGGCATATTCTCAACCCATTATCAGATCGTCCTTATAATCTCTTCGCATCAATCAAGTCCCCGAGGGAAATCTGGAAGGCTTTAGAGTTCAAATACCACATAGAAAAGCAAGGTGCGGACAAATTTTTAACTATCAAATATTTCGAATTTGCTATGATTGATAATGTTTCCATTATGGATCAAGTTCATGAATTGGAAATTCTAGTGTTTAAACTTCAAGATTTAAAAGTGGAGGTTCCTGAATTATTGAAAGTAGGGGCTATAATTGCTAAACTTCCTCCTAGTTGAAATCATTACAGGAAAAATCTCCTACACACCACAGAGGATTTCACTTTAGAGCAAATCAAGAAACATTTGCAAATTGAAGAGAAAACTCAAATTCATGATAAGAATCATATTATTCATTTTGGCTAGAAAGTGAATTATGTTGATTAGAGTAAGTCCCAAAAGAATCTAGGAGGAAACAAGTGGAAGTACTCTTATGCCTACAACTCCAAAATGAAAAAAAAAGAAGCCATAACTTGCTATCATTATGGAAAGAAGGACACCTCAAGCATGAATGTGAAAACAGGAAGAAACAAAAAAGAGAGGATGCTAATAATGCCAACATAGTAGAAAAAGAAATCTGCGAACTTGTTGCAATGATTTATGATATGCATATTGGCTTGGTTATTGAGCTGTACATGGGAGGAGTACTCAAGTCTTCTGACTGGCGGTATGATTCTAGTGCAACTGTTCATAATTGCAAGAAGAAGTCTCAATTTAAGAAATATAAAGATGCTACAGAAGGACAGGAAGTGCTTATGGGGAATCATAATACTGCAAAAGTTCTTTGAAAAGAGAGTGTTGAACTTCAATTTACTTCTGGGAAGAAACTTGCTCTTGTCAATGTTCTTCATATCCAAGAAATTAGAAAAATTCTTGTGTTCACAAATCTGTTGTGCAAGAAGGGCATAAAAGTTGTACTAGAGTTTGATAAGTGGATGTTGTTCAAGAAGAGAGTGCTTGTTTGGAATGTGTACTCTTATGAGGGAATGTTTAAGTCTAGTATTAATAAAATCCAATATTCCGATTATATTGTTGAGTCTTCTTGTTTTTCTCTATGGCATCGTCATTTAGCAAATGTAAATTTTTATATCGTTGAGATTTATGGCTAAATATGGTTTGATTTTATATGGTCATGATGATAAAGAAAATATGAAATTTGCATTCTAATAAAAATGACTAAGAAACCTTTTCTTAATGTAGAGAAAAATTCTGAGTTGCTCGAACTTGTACATTCTGATATTTGTAGACTAAATGGAATTTCAACTAGAGGTGGAAAAAAGTATTTTATTAGTTTTATTGATGATTATTCTAGATATATATATGTGTGTTTAATAAAAAGTAAAGATGAAGCTTTTAATATGTTCAAGTGCTATAAATCTATTGTTGAAAATCGAAAGAAAAGAAGATGAAAATTCTGCATAGTGATAGTGGTGGTGAATATCTTTGTGGTGAGCATCTTTCCACTGAGTTTTCTTCTTATTTTGAAGAAAATTGTATTATACTCCAAACTAGTTCTCCACATACCCCTAAACCAAATGGATAATGGAACTTTTGTTAATATGGTAAATGTAATGATTTTAAATGCAAAACTTAGCTCTTAGAAGTGTTTTTATAGGATATGCTGAAAATTCCAAAGCCTACAGATTATTGGATTTGGACTCTAATGTCATTGTCGAATCAAAAGACGTGGATTTATTGAAAATAAATTTTGTAATGATTCCACTTCTATTTTAGATCCTATTGAAACATAGGAAACTAATTCAAATCCTAGCCTCTCTTCTAGCATTAAAAGGAAAATGCTAGGACCTCTTACTAAACCAAGGAGAAGTCAAAGAGTTGGAAAAGAAAAGCACTTGGATCTTGAATTTGCATCTTCCCAAGCTATTGTTTATCTTGTTGAAGGTAATATGACTACTGTACTTAATAAAATACCCATCTTATAGAACGTAGAAGATAATCCAAAGACATGTAAAGAAGCTATGGCTTCTAGAGATTTGGCATTTTGGAAACATACAATAAACGATGAGATGGATGAGATGGATTCAGTATCATCAAATTATACTTGGACCTTAGTAGATTTGCCCTGAGGTTAGAAAAATACAATACA
>JAOXJJ010000002.1:8473867-8490001 GCA_025769935.1 Phoenix roebelenii | reverse complement strand
AGCTGGCTGACAGGGACCGGCCTTCTGGAGATTGGGCTGGCAACCAGGCCATTCCGTGGCCCAGCCCTCCTATGGATAGGCGGGCGGAGAGAGAAGGCTTTGGCTTGCTCAGCTCGAAGATTGGTCTGGTGCTACTGAGCCTGGCGCTGGGCTGGGTCCAATAGCGACTGCACGGGGCCTGCCCAAGACATATTCGAGTCGTGGACCAGGTTTGAGTCCACTCAAGCGCGCCCGCAGCCCGTCGAAGAGGGATTGTTTTGCCGACTTCTCGTGCCCAGCAGGAGGCGCCCGTCCGTCCATGGGATCTCGAAGACTGGTGGCGGTAGGGCATCGGAGGAGCCGGAGCTCCCCTCCGCCGGCGGCATCGATGAGCTCCCGGCCACCTAGGGCCGGCGACGGGCGGGAAGCTAATGGCGGGCAACCTGCTGGTTGGAGGATATCCCGAGCTACCTCAGTTGGGGATCTCTCGGCGGTCCTGTCGGCGGCGGAGGCGATGGTGGGGGTGGTGCTACTGCCGGAAGGCCTGGAAGCGACCGCTCGAGCAGAGGAAGATGCAAACTCGAAGGGAGGTTGCGGCAGGGAGGGAGGCGTGGCTACTATGGACACTTTGTGCCATTTGGCATGGGGATACAGTATTCCAAGCCACAATGAGCTCTTATCTCAGACCTTGGCAGCGGTGCAGAAGGAAATCTTTGAGCCCATTCCCACTGAGGGAGTGAACGTGGATAGTGGGGTGAACGTGGACAGTGGGGTCGGCTCTGGTAGGAAGAGCTGGGCCAACGAACTAGGTTGTCAATGAAGTTGATCCTTTGGAATTGTCGGAGGGTCGGGAAACCTTCTTTTGCCCCAGCATTTCGGAGGTTGGTGTAAGTGCACAACCCAGACATCTGTGTTTTATTTGAGACCCGGTTAGCCAGGAGGAGTATTGTGAGAGCCAGGAGAGCACTGCCGCGATCCTGGGGATTCTATGTTGTGGATTCTCAGGGGTTGTCGGGAGGTATCATTGTAACTTGGAAATTGGATTGTGGTAATGTGGACATCTTTAATGTTAGTAGCCAAGAAGTGATTATGGTGATATCAGAGGGGGAGGGGAGGCCATGGATATTTGAGCTGTATATGCTAGCACCGATTTTAGGGCTCGGAGGACACTGTGGGAGGAGGCTTCCAAGTTGGTTGATTAGGGGCAGCCAGTGTTGATTGCAGGAGATTTTAATTGTATAGATGATCCATAGGAGAAGATGGGAGGGAGGCAATTTTCCTATCAGAGGAAGGTGAGGGAATTTCAGAAGTTTATTTCTACAAATGGGCTGATAGATTTGGGCTTCACAGGGCACAGATTCACATGGTGCAACAATCAACAGGGTCCGGCTAAAGTGTGAGAGAGGCTTGACAGGGCCTTTGCCACAGCTGGATGGATCCAGGAGTTTTCAGACTATCATGTCAAACACCTATCGAGGATAGCTTCAGATCACAGTCCGATACTGGTGTGTACTGATAGACCTATTCCTTTTCATTGCCCTTTCAGGTTTGAGAGGTTATGGTTGTGTTACCCTTGGTCTTGGGGTGTTGTGAGTGAGGCTTGGGGTAAGCTAGTCCGGGGGGATGCTATGTATCAGCTTTCTCACAGACTTGAGTTGACAAGGAGATACCTTCGGAGGTAGAATAGGGTGGAGGTAGGGAACATATTCCAAAGAATTGAGGAGTTAGAGGAGGCCATTGCAAATCTACAATTACAAGAGGCCTCAGGGGGAGGCCTATCACATGCGGAGTTGTCGGAATTGAAGTCCTTCTTATTTATGCATGATGCTCTCCTTCACCAACAGGAGATCTTCTGGAGGTAGAAGTCAAGGGTACAGTGGATTCAGGAAGGGGATAGAAATACTAAGTTCTTCATCAGTCAACATTGATCAGGAGACAGTGAAACAAGATCAGATCTATCAAGGACGAGGATGGACAGTCCATAGAGGACCCGTATATGATATGCAGGGTGTTTGAGCAGTTCTTCATGGCCAGGTGGACAGAGCGGACAGGAAGTGGGATACATACTGAGCTACCCCTTCCATTTGAGGGGGTTTCCGATGAGGACTCTTTAGCATTGATCAGGCCGGTATCGAGGCGTGAGATTTAGGAGGCGGTGTGGTCCCTAGAGGGGGATAAAGCACCCGAGGCGGATGGCTTTCCATCCGTGTTCTTTCGTAGGTATTGGTCGATTGTGGGCCTTGATGTTATTGAGGCCATCCAGCAGTTTTTTAGTACGGTGGTGATGAGTCCGGAGTGGCAGAGGACTTTTATTATATTGATTCCCAAGCGCCAGGATGCTACCGAGCTTGGCCATTTTAGGCCGATTAGCCTATGTTCTACCTTATATAAGGTCACGGCAAAGATCTTGGCAATAAGACTGAGAGGAATCTTACCCAGGATTATTAGTTCAGAGCAGGGTGCTTTCATATAGGGGAGGAATATATCAGATAATGTTCTAATTGCCCGGGAGTTCATGTTTGATCTGGTGAAGGCTCCTATGCGGCGTTGCCTCATGTGGGTCAAGCTTGATATGAAGAGGGCATATGATAGGATGTGCTGGAAGTTTCTTCGACATTCTTTACAGAGCTTCGACTTCCATGAGTTGTGGATCAGGTAGGTCATGGGCTGTGTGATGGGGCCCTCTTTCTCCATTCTGGTAAATGGCACACCTTCTCACTTCTTTGATACATCTGTTGGACTTCGCCAGGGGTGTCCATTGTCCCCCTTGCTCTTCATTATTTGCGCAGATGCATTATCCAGAGCTCTTTGAGCTGCAGTGGGTTCACAGACTCTGGAGGTTTATAGGCCGGTGCAGGAGGCTGTGCCAATTTCCCACCTGCTATTCGCTGATGACTGCTTACTGTTGGCTAGGACGACCAAGCAGACTGCCCATGCGATTCGGAGGATCCTCTATGCCTATTGCACGGCTTCTGGTCAACAAATCAACTTGGACAAATCGTCTATTCTTTTCAGTCCGGAGACCAAGGCTCAGATAAAGGCCGGAATCATGGAGATTCTGGAAGTAGGTGAGTAGGAGGGCACATTGACATATCTGGGTGTGCCGATACTTGGGCGGCGTATGCGTAGTGAAGATACCATCTCTTTTGAGCATAGCATCAGACACAGGATGGAGGGGTGGCAGTTGCATTCACTATCCATGATGGGCTGAGTCACATTGGCACGATCAGTCCTTCGTGCTATTCCGATATATTTTGTATCCCATGCTGTCCTTCCCGTAGCTTCACTGAGATCAGTTGAGCAGCTTATCAGAGACTTTATCTGGGGGAGGCGTGGTGACAGAGGTAGCACACATCTAGTGGCTTGGGAGGTGGTCTGTCAGCCGGTCAGACATGGTGGCTTGGGAGTGCCGTCATTGGTGGTGCGACGGGAGGCATCGGTTTTGTGGCTTGCAGCTAGTCTCATATTGGAGCTCGAGAGTTTATGGTCCTCCCTGATGAGGGCTAAGTACGGTGCATTGATGGTTGGTATTAGGGCGGGGCGGCTCCACTCCCCTATCTGGAGGGAGATCAGTGCCAGGGCTCCGTTAGTGCTTCCGGCTATCCGGTGGGCTATCGGGGATGGTATGTCGGTGAATGTCCTTGAGGATAGCTGGGTGACTGAGCTACCGATTAGCAGGCTACCAGCCATGGTGGATACGAGCAGGCTGATGGGACGCCGAGTTTGTGATTTGCTAGTCCCGGGGGAGGGGAGTTGGGATGAGGTGTTCATACAGGAGACCTTTGGGAGCAGCTGGTGGAGAGGATTTTGGCATTACCGATCCCGTCCTGGGTGGAGCCTGATAAATTGGTCTGGTTTTCAACAAGCCGATTACGGGTACGTGCTAGGGATATTCATGCGTGGACTAGGAGGGAGCCGGAGAGACGGATTGATGGTGGATGGATATGGAGGATGAGGGTGCATCCCCGGGTGGCGCTTTTTCTTTGGAAGGTGGCCTGGGGCTGCCTTCTGACCAAGAGTGTGTTGGCCAGACGGGGGATGAGGTTGGGTCCATTATGCAAGGTATGTCTGGATGCTGAGGAGACTATTGGCCATGTACTTCTTCAATATCCTACAATTGTGCAGTGTTGGAGATTGGGCTCGGCGTTACTCCCACCTATGTGGGAGTCGGTGGAGGATATGCTCCGGTTTCTGAGTGAGTCTATTCGGAGGCCGAGTGTTGCTGAGACAGGTTCTATTGTGGCTTACCTAGCCTATCACATATGGCTAGCCAGGAATGACCGTCTATTCGAGGGTGGGCGGTCGACCCCACGGGCTGTGATGGAGAGAGCTCTGAGGCAGGCAACGTAGACATCTACAATGGCCATGTCGGCACCACCTAGAAGAACTAGGGATATCTGGGATACCTGCACTGCTGTTTCAGCGTCCAGGTTCAGTTACTTCTCTTGGGTACCCCCATCCCCTGGTTATCTTAAGGTGAATTTCAATTGTGGCATGGCGAAGGATGGCGCCTCTAAGGGCGTGGGTTTCGTGATCAGGGACCTCAGGGGCACCTTTATTGCTGCTGGGGGACGGAGCACTCTTGACGGTTCGACGGTGGGAGCAGAGCTGCAGGCTGCTTGGGAGGGTGTTTTGTTTGCAAGACGAGTACTGAAGGCCGACAGACTCATTCTCGAAGGTAACTGTTCTACAGTGATTAACTGGATACGAGGTGTGGACATGAATGGGGATAGCCACCCTTCGATACGGGACACTTGTAGTTTGGTGCAGGAGTTGGTCTCCTGTCAGATTGCTCATATTTACTGAGAGACGAACAGTGCAACAAATTGGATCGCCTCTTATGTTGCCCAGCATACTGGAAAGTTCTTTTGGTCTAGTTTAGATGACGTTCTACACGCCTTATTTTGTTTACTTTTCTTTGATATGTCTGATTGTATTCACGTTAGATGTATATGAAATGAAATACCGTTTTGATCCAAAAAAAAAAAAAGAAAAAGAATCAGAAGAACATAATAACAATAGAGAGAAGCTGGATGTCCACAAAGGTCCCCTTAACATATTGCGTGCCATCTGAAAACCAATTATAGCACAGGCCTCACATCTTGCCACGAGGGTACAAACCAGACAGGCCGTGCTTCATAAAGCATGCATAGAGTTTTTCCCTAGATATGCTTGCAAATATAGCATTTTACCATACGAATAATTTACCAACTTTGCTTCATCTAGTGATATAATGCAAGTATAGGATGAGCAAAAGGATGACACTGACATGCAGTTTAAAATCATCAAGTTTCTTTCAAAATCCGAAGTATTATAGAAGCAAGGCCGAGCAAAATGAAAGCTATAAAAATTAAATTATCACTCGTACTAGTAGCTTACAGGCACTGTACATATCAAAGGCAGATGAGAACGTTTCAATAACCATATGCAGTATACAGTTATCAGCATATAGACCTAGGCAAAGTCAGACACCTTACAATGATGATATCCAGTTCCCAAATATCATATGACAAGCTAGAATGTTCAATCTCACAACAGAACAGAATACATGTATCTGCTGCTGGGCAAGCAATACAAGTATCACACTAAGCACAGGGGCTAAGGAATGTTATGGAAGAGCCTCCTATCAGGCGCGAATAGCTGTAACAGTAGAGACCATGGACTCAACCCCACAGATGTTATGACCCCTGCAGATCTTATAGTATCCATCCTCTCCCCAATTTTCACCCCAAGAGTTCTTTATGATCCAGTATGGCTTATCCTTGAAACGAATAGGAGCATAACCAGCGGATCCATAACCCACCAGCAGCACCCCATGATCCAAATGCCTTCCACATATGTAAGGGCATGAGACACCACCAATATATGTCTGCATAAAGACCGCATTGATGCCCACTGCATGCAAAGTGATTACGAGATCAGCAGCCATTCTATTACCAGATGAAACACCAGAGGATAATATTTTCTACAGCCTAGCACATTCAGAGCAGTTCACATCCCATGTGCCATCCCTTAGACATATCACATAGCCAACTTTAACCCACCAAATTTATGCCACTCTAATCTTTTTTTTAGCTT
Organism: Phoenix roebelenii; assembly: GCA_025769935.1. Lineage (NCBI taxonomy): Eukaryota > Viridiplantae > Streptophyta > Magnoliopsida > Arecales > Arecaceae > Phoenix > Phoenix roebelenii. The sequence goes on along the minus strand of JAOXJJ010000002.1, from coordinate 8,483,944 downwards.
TCTCTATGTATCAGTGCCCAATATGAATTCAGCTGTCTGAATTTAATTTATCTACTTAGAATCCCTATACCTTTGATAGAAAGTAAAGTCATAGAATTAAAAATAGTAAGCACAAGCAGAAGACAGTTTCTCTCTCTCACTGCGCGCGCGCGCGTGCGCGTGTGCGGGTGTGTGTGTCTGTTTATCAGGTTTACATGCAACTTAATCTTTCATCTTTCCTAGTTGTTAAATAAAAAATAATGCAAGGATGCCATCTAATGAACAAAGCTTTTAAGAAGAGACTTCGAGAAACTACCACCCACCTGCAAGAGGGCCATGTTTCACAAGATTAGCACCAATTTGATCTTCATCCGTGGAGACAACACTGAAGTTTCTAACTGAAGCAGCAATCTTGGACTTGTCGAATTTGCAGCCACCACGGTCTGTCCCAGTATAAGGATAATCTTCCTCACTCTCAAGCCCGCCAGTTTTTAGTAAATACTCGAAGGCAGTTGTCATCAACCCACCATTGCATCCCGAGTCACATGAATCAGGTTCGGACGAATCACACTACAAAATAATTAGCAATGTCATGTATGAGAGTGCAATTCATCATAGAACTTGGCCAGAGTTCATTTATAGCACTGTTATGTGTCAAAATATCTCCTCACTATGGCCTCCAGCTGAGCCAAAGTAAATTTATCAAGCACGAAAGTATCTTATCCAAAATGTTCTCAGCAAATTCAGTTTGTTCTTTTCAGTCTTTTTTGTTAGAAATTACATGAAATACAACAAAGAATCAAAGAAAAATGATCAGAAAATTTCAAAATCATCCAAAATATATTCTTAGGCCGGCAGATTTTGATTGAAGCTCGAAGTAACCATAGGTGCCAACTTTACTTAAAAATAATAATAAAAAAAAATAAGCGAAGTCGGCAGTAGCCCCGACATTACTTAAAAAAATTCAAAAAAATATAAAAGGGGCCAACGTCCCTGTTTCCTTTCGAAAAAAGGGCACTCCCCAATTCTAACGCACGGAGAAGAGAGGGCTTTTGAAGCCCTCTCTCCCCCTCCCTTAGCCTTGTTCCAGCACCGCTACCCTCTCCCTCTCTCCCACTCCCTTCTTTCGTCTCCACCTCCCTCCCTCCCTCTCTCTCTCTCTCTCTCTGCCGCCCCCTGTAGCTCTGTCTCTCCCTCTCCCTCTTCTGCTCCATCCCTCTTTTTTCCTCTCCTTCTCCCTCTCTCCCACAATTGCCAGTTTTCCTATTGATTCGTGCTGGAACGGCGCGGCATAGGAGCATGCCATACCATACTGCTGGCCAAATGGCATAGGTGGCAGTACTGATACTGCGGATCTTGGGATAAAATCTTAGCACCATACAGCTTACCAATAGTATTGTTATAAAAACCCATGTTCATCATCCAAATGACAAACTTAACTAATGTATACAACATATATGGAGATATTCAAAGAATTTTGATACACCCATCCTCAATCAAGTTGCTCATTCTAATGCCATTATGGTAGAAAATTCCTGAGAACAATATCAGAGTAATTGCTGAAAGAATCCAATTATTCAGCACCCTTTAGAATATGCAACTAAAGAATTTGAGAAGTATCTATTTATCATATGCATGTCTAAATTGTGACATATGTCAACACATACTCTTGGATCTGGAACTAGCACCCTAGTAAGACTGACTTCTGAAGCAAGTATTTGGAAGAATAGACGTCAGTAATCGCTTTATGATATCAAAAAGATCTGCATCAAGAACTAAGACTAACAAATAAAACTGAAATGGGCATTTGACTCAAAGAACAAGGATTTGCAAACTAGAAGCAACTAATTACTTAGTGAATGGATCAGCAGTCATCAAGTATCACCAGTTTAGCTTTCTTTTCTTCACCCAAAGTTATTTGAAATCATGATACAGGACCTGACTTGGATCTGTTTAAGGTCTAGATAAGTGAACTTGAGTAACTAACAAGCACGGCCAATATCAGCCCAACAAAAATGACTGCCCATCTAAACAGCATTGGTTTCTGTTTTTTCTTAAAGAGGAAACTAAATTAAAAGAAAGAGCAAGTCTGGCTCAAATAATAGTTTGTCCAATATCGAAGACCATTTGTAAACTAATTAACCAAACTGCACTTACTGGTGAGCCAGTCTCCATGGCAAGTTATTTTCATAACTACAAAGCCTGTATTTCCCCACTCTCATTTGCCTGCTAAAACACTACCCCACCTCATAATAATATGCACTTTTCTTCTTACATCCTTGAACCTCCTGTCCACAAAAAGAAACCCTAGCTTCATAAACGAACTGCCAAGTCCATTTATTGATGTTGATTTTTTTTTTTTTTTAATCCTTTCTCCACCAGAAGATGGCATCTCATAGTCTGCCAATTGGGCAATTATTTAAACAAAATTTCACAATATTATAGCCAGAGTGAAGGAATAAATCGAAACCATTTGTTAAAAAGGAAGGAAAAAATGAAAAAAAAAAGAAAAAAACAAGGAAAAAACCCAATCTAACTGAACATCAAAATATAATTTAAAAAGAAACCTCCAGATTAGATCTAATTAAGAGAATCGAAAGAAAAAAAGGGAGCGCGAGATGGGTTGTAGGGAGGAGATGTCAAACCTCATGGTCGCAATCGACGAGCTGCTGCTCACTAAGACTTTCCAGCTTTCCAGTGGCCAGAAAGTTCGCACCTTCCAGAGCCCCCGCAGCACTGAAAGACCAGCACGATCCACAAGAACCCTAAAAAGCCCAAAATCACCAAAAAAAAAAATAATCAAACCAGAAAAAGAGCAGAACTGAGGGGCCAGGCGAAGGGCAAGAGCCGAACCTGATCCTTGACGGCGGTGACGGCGCCGTGGTCCCTCCAGTCGATGTCGATGGGGAGGTCGTTGGTGGGGAGGATGGGCGCCTCGTGGGACGCCGCCAGCGCCCGCCGGAGGCGCCGTCCGCCGCGGAGACCGAGGTAGTTACGCCGGAACTCGGCAGGGGTGAGATCGGAGAACTTGGTGATGCCGTGCACGGCGGTGGGGTCCAGCCTCTGATGCCGCCTCGCCCGCCGCAGGTTCGCCTTGAACACCGAGAACCGGTACGCGTGCTCCTTCTCGTCCGCATACGACTTCCCGAATCGCCGGAGGAAGCTCGAGAAGTGGGCTTCCGTGTTCAGCATCAGCTCGTCGTCCTCGGCGTCCGGGACCACCTGGAGGATTAGCGGGTCATCGTCGGCATCGGACGACGAGGAGGACGCCACGGAGGAGGAGAGCGCAACAACGACGAGCAGGAGGAGGAGGGAGAGGAATCGGCGATCCATCTGCGGTACGTCTCTCTCCATCTCACTCTCTCTCTCTCTCTCTCTCTCTGGAGCCGAGCGGACTTCCTCCGCCTTTCCCATTATATCTTCAACTGCGTGCTTTGGTTGGAGGGTTTTGGACCACAGGATGATTGCCACGTGTCCTTATCTCTTAGGAAATATCTATGTATCGCCTGCCTTGTTGCTTGAGGTTTTCCTTGTGCAACTTGTACGCCAAAACCAAAACGTGGCTCATGGCGTCGTGCAAATATAAAAATACGGTGGGGCCCGCTAGTTCGCTCTGATTGCCCAGATCCGAGCAGCAAACTACGAGAGGAAAAAGACGATGGTGTCCCAGATAGCCTCTCTTTGGTACATGATCCACAGTAAGTCACTTTTAAATTCCTGTGCCTATGCCAAATTGCCAACGGTACAGAGATCCAACGGTCGGAAAGATTTTGATGAGGTCATCCTCGGTGCTCCCGTTGTCTTCAGTGCGGTGGACCAGGGTTGCATGTGAAGGGTGCACGGCTGGGGCAGCTCTTCGGTGGTTTTCTTTTGATGCTACGTTTTGGGAAAGGTTCCGTGCAACGCTCGTCAGCTTGCGTATTATATCTTTGTTGGTTAATATATTTTGTATCAATAAACAAACTCGTCGCTCTCCCAGTCTCCCGCGAAGGCCTGAACAGCAGCACTCCTCCGCCACGATGAAGGTCGAAAAGTAGCTCAGGAGAAACAGAAAAAAGAGTCATGTTGGAAATTGTAGCTTGAGACAACACACTTTGGTGTATGATTGACGTGTAAGTAACCACGTAGTCCACGGTCACATGCTTGAATTGTGGGCTTTCCGCGGTTGAAGCCAGCCAAGGCCGCCTCTATTTATTAATTTCTAATGGCTGTTGGTGATGGGTGTTTGTTTCGTAGCATCACTTAGAATGGATTTTCTTCTTGTTCGGTAGGATCGTTTTGAATGGATTTATATACCTTTTACATGTTACATAATGTGTATTTTAGAGAAAGATCTTGTTCTAATATTTCTAAAAAATATCAAGGCTCCTAATATGTATGCATTGAATATTTTACAACATGTAAATTTCACATAGTGAAAACTTTTAAATCTTAAAAATCATAATGGTCATATTTTGATGCAAGATATCTTTCCACTGTCTTTAAAATCATCAATGCTAAAACAAGTTATTGCAATTGTTTCTTAATTATCATTATTTTTAAGATATTATGTTGCAAAGTCCTTAATCTTCAAGAGCTTAATCAATTAGAGTCTTGTGTTGTCCTTTTACTTTATTATATAGAAAAGATCTTTTCTCCTAGATTTTTCACTATTATGGTTTATCTACTCATTCACTTAGTTCCAAAATCTAAACTTGATAGATCAGTACACTATAGATGGATGTATCCTATTGAAAAGTAATGGTGCTAAACTCTATAGTTACAATTTAGAAACTTTTAGCTTCTACAATGTCATACTAATATTGATGTTTCAAAAATTGTTTAATTATCGAAGGTATTTTGTATGCTTAAAAGATTATGTACGCAATACAACCAATCCTAAGGGCTCGATTGTAGAAGGATATATTCTCAAAGAGTGTTTGATATTTTGTTCAAATTATCTTGAAGGTATAGAGATTGCATTCAATCAACCTCAAACAAATTATGATATTGTAGAAAATACAGAAGATTACACGTTCTCGTCTAGTGGAAGAGTTTTGAGAAAGGTTGAAAGTGTTGTTTTTAACCAAAAGAACTTGTCACAAGTACATCATTATGTGTTACTTCATAGTGACATAATATCTGAGTATCATAGAATAATATGGTTATAAAATGGTTAAATTTAATGTCATATATTTTTAACCAAAGATTTAATGTTTATCTAAAGAACTTTTGGTTGCTTAGCAACGAGTCAACCATAACTTTGTCCTAAACCAGGTATTGTGCAAGGATGGTTGGTCAAGTTATTCTCTGAATAGCTTTTCAAATAGGTTAAACATATAATACGTAAGGAGTACATTAATTTCAGTGAAGATTAATATCAATTAATTAATCATCAATTGTATCTTATTTTTTAAGCACCAATGATGATGGAGAGAAATTGTTTAGATAAATTAATAGCCATTCCTTGAGGTTCTGACAATATTGTGAGTAGATATAATGGTTTCATTATCAATAGTTTTAAATTTCATACTAAAGTGCATTAAAAATTTAGAAAAATATAAAATAGTGGAGTTATGGTGGAAGCGGATGGAAAAAGTTATTATGGTATACTTATAGATATTTATGAGTTAGATTATTATGAAAAACTTAAGATAGTATTATTTTGATGTAACTGGATAGATATAAAGTCACTTAGAGGTTTGAAGCAAGATACAAATATGTTCACACTTCTAAATTTTTAAGGTTGATACATTTTGGTGTGTTATTGAAGGATGATCCATTCATTTGTTCATCTCAAGCTCGACAAGTATTTACACGACTCAAAAGATAAGAAATGGATTGTTGTCATCAAGATGAAATCTAGGGATTTGTATGATATGGGGAAAGGATTCATCACAGATGATGATGATACATACTCAGTGTATGGTTTACAATGTTTTGCTCATTGATTAACTAAATGCTACAACAAGGTGGGTTACACAGGATGTCAAAGGAGAGAATAATGCTTGCTTCTTATTGGTAAAAAATATTAAAGATGTATAGATTGTATAAAATATTGTCTTCTTTTATGATGTTAATTTAATATTGTATTAATTGATATTAATTTTTATTTATGCATACTAGGTAACATCATGCACCTAGGAAAATGATTCAGAGATGTAGAGTTTCAGTATTACCAGGCTGGATCATCTCTGATCAGTTCCAGTAGACCTAATAATCATAGTAGTCCAAGCAGCCCCACAAGCCCTAGCATCCCTATGTGCACCGGCAGCCTAAGGCTGGTCCTTAAACATGTGAGTCTCAATAGCCTTTGGCAGGATCTTCCTCATCCACGCAACAGCCTCAATCCCAACACGAGACTCCTGATGATTATTTAGGCAAGGTGCTTATTTTGATTTAAATATTTTATTACATTTGATTTCATTTTATTTAATGCATATTTAATAGTTTTGAATGTGTTTTTCTAGATAAAAAGGGAGAGTGAGGACAAAACGGAGACCCACATGAGCAAACGATGTGTAGCAACTTGGTGAGGGTGCCAGGATTGCCATCCGATACAACCGGATAAGGTATCCCACTAGGAGGGCTGGAAAGTATTTTAGTAAGTTTCTTAGGATTGGTTGTGCAATACAGTTAATTGTATCTGCTCAACTATACTAAATTGAATGATATGCTTCTTATCAGATTGAACTTCTATAAGTTATACAGGTAAAAAATTCAATTTGATATTGTACGTTAATTTGCTAGCTATCATAAGTATCTAATTTGATTTAACATTTGTATCATTCTTTAATTCATTGTAGAGCAAAGTTGTGCTCCCTCCAAAAAGCTATGACTGGGTGCTAGAGTCCCTCAACTACAAATGGAAAGAATTTAAGAAAAAGTTGAAGATTGACTACGAGAGAGAAGGTATGACAGAGGAGAAGATTGCTCGTAATTATTCTCTTGTTGTATACCCTCATCAGTGGAGGAAGTTTGTTTACTATTAGTTTTCCAAAAGATGACAGGTTGTATATATTCTTTTAATATTTTATTTTATTCGTTATCAATATAGATTGCACATATATACATGATATATTATATTATTTACTTTATTTGGGAGACATATTGCGATATTGGTAGAGCTGCACGAGCATCTCAATCGGTTCCTCACAAATCAGGCTCTAGGAGTTATATGAGGCATAGAGACAAATTCGTATATTTCTTTAAAATTCTTTAGCACATTACAAACTTCTTGTTAGACTTATTCGTTTCACATTAAAACACTTATGCATCTTAATGAAACTATATATCATATATCGTGTACCATGTAATATGTATCGCGTACCAAGTATCATAATACTTACGAGTCTTATTGAAACTCTTAGACTTCTTTCCTTCAAATTAAAACTTTAATCTTCATATTGAACCATGTAGTATGTATCATGTATCGTGTACTATGTATCATGTTTCCTTCTATACTATTTTTGTAAATAGAAGAGCATAGAAGGGAGCCTGGTGAGATGGAGTTTTACAGGATGACTCATATGCACCTAGATGACAGTTTTATCTAGAAGGAAATGATAGATATAGTCGTATGTATTGGTAACCAATTTGTGCAACGATTTGTAGTTTTATTTTTTTCAAAACATTAATATGCGAATTTTTTTAAATATAAAAAAGGGATTTATCTCTTATTACGGAACGTGTTAGCGAGTCATCATCATCTTCATAGACTAGTCGCATCGAAGCTCCAGTGTTCATCAGATTGATAGGACCAGAGCATTATGGTCAAGTGAGGGGTTATGGAGTTTCATCCTTATTCAGTTATCTACAGTGAACAGATATACCTAAGATGCTAGACAGAGTAATAACACTGCAGACTTTTGTAGGTTGGAGACAAAGATAGAGGAGATGAGACAGAGCCATCAAACAAAGCTACGGTTCTGGAGGGCTCAGCTTGACCAGATTACATCTTTATTGCAGAAGTTTATCCTGCCTTAGGTAAATAACTATATCTACTTGTATATTAAAATAATTATCATGCATATTTTGTATAGGCTTAATAATTGATAATACATTGTGATTTTTATATTCTCATCTTCTAAAGTTTCGTTTTCTTATAGGTTTCCGATACTTCCAATAGTTGTAGAGATGATGATCCTACCATGGACACTAATAGCCCTTAAACCTTTTTTTGGGAACTTTTATATGTGTATATTTTTGTGTTTTACAAGCATATTGCGTTGTAACGGACATTCAATCATGTTTGACAATGTAAATATTTACTATTTTGATAAATGATACATGTGTTTTTATGCGACTTTTGTTATATATGTATTCGGTTCTACATACAAGTTTATCTATATTTGTAAATATTTTTTAAAAATTATTTAATTTTGCGACACTTTAAAGCATCACAATATTTTAATGATAACGATGCTTTAAAACGTTATCAAAAGGTCAATTAATGATACAAGCATCGTTAATTAGCAATGCATAATAACGCCGTTAAATTGTGATGCAAAAAATATTATAAATTGTCAATAGCGATGCTTCATAGCAACTTAAGAAGCCTTGTCCAGACACTTTATTTGCCAATGTTTTTTCAAAAACATCGTCATTTGGCGACTATCAAAAGCATTGTTCTCAATAATACACGATGCAAACCAAAAGCATCATGAAATCATTTTTCTATGCTTATATAAGTGTTGGCGCTTCTTCGATGCTTTCTAAAGTGTTATGGTGTAATCAAGCAACGCTTTTAAGAGTTGGCAGGTAACTTAAAAAGCACAGGCAATGCCGGCAATGCCAAGGATTCTTGTAGTGTAGGATCCTATTAACTTAACAAGCGACTATTTTAAGAATCAGTAGGTAACTTAAGAAGTGCCGGCAATGCCCAAGGTTCCTGTAGTGTATGATCCTGTAACTTAATACACTTGGAAGAGTTTAATTAGTCAGGTAGAGTTTTTTCAATTAGAAGCCTCGAGAAAAAATCTTGACATGACGTCCCAGTCAAACTCATGAAATACTACACATAATGATGCTTCAACCAACTGCTCAATAACCTGTTTGCTGAAGATATTCTTCCATGTGCTGTTCCGTCTCTTCATCCCTATCCTCATAGTTTTATTTCTTCTCTTTCTAGGAATTTAATCCCAAGGCATGATTGAGAAATAATCAATCTGTTCTGAATTCTAGTCTCCATTTATGTTCCATGTGGTCCCAATGGCTCTAAAGATATCAGGATAAAGGAAGAAACGTAATGTTAAACCAATCTTTGAACCCCGAACCACCGAAGAATTTCATACATGCCGTAACCAACACGGTATTCAAAAAACATACAGAAAGAAGAAAACCTAGAAATGCTCACTCAATTGCTTGATGACACTGGCTCTAGAGTGATATGGAACCCCCAAGGTATCAGAATGACCATCCAAACATCCTGGCCATTTCTGATAGAATATGCAATGGTGGTGGAAACACAAGAACATGAAAAGAAAATAATTTATATAAGATAATGGAGTAGTACAACTTTTCTTCAAAGAGGAATACAATTTTTCTTTCAAGTCCTCTCTATCTACCACTCCTTTCTTTTTTCTTCCATGCATTCTTCTTCATGATAGCTACATATTCATAGGCACTAGAAGTGACCTTTTAACTCCCCCAATAAGTACATCATAATGAGACCTTTTAGATTATCCATATGACCCTTTGGATACTTCATATGACTCTTTGAATACTTCATATGACCCTTTGGATTCTTCAGCATAATTAAGTTTATCAACTTCCAACACCCTCCCTTAAACTTAATTGTTCTTTCTTTATCATACCAAGAGAACTTTTAAACTTGATAAAGAGGTCTACTTTCAAGGATTTAGTGAATATATCAGCCACTTGATCTTGAGTCTTCACATATTGTAGCACTACCTCTTTATTCTTCACATGTCCCCGGATTGAATGAAAACGAATATCAATATGTTTGCTTCTTTGATGATACACCGTATTCTTTCCTAGTGCAATGGCTGATTTGCTATCAATGTTTATCTTAGTGGGCTTTTTTTGCTCAGAACCAACTTCCTTTAGCAAGTTTCTTAGCCATATTGCATGTGATACACATGCAGATGCAGCAACATA
>JAOXJJ010000002.1:8448058-8473767 GCA_025769935.1 Phoenix roebelenii | reverse complement strand
GCCGACATGGCTATTGACTGGTCGAGCTCTCGGACCTCCCAAGTAGCGGCGGTGAAACGGTCGAGGTAATCTTTAAAGGACCCCCTCCCTCTGCTTGACGTCGAGGAGGGAGTCCGAGGTCCGCCACTGACGTCGGCTGGCGGCGAAGTTGGCGGCGAACTGCCTGCCGAGCTGCTCAAAAGACGACACGATACTGGGCTTCAGCCTAGAGAACCAGAGCCGAGATGCTCCCCGAAGTGTAGCTGGGAAGGCCTTGCAGAGTATGGCCTCCGAGGACCCTTGCAGCGCCATGAGAACCTGGTAACTCTCTAGATGGTCGAGGGGGTCGGTCATGCCGTTGTAAGGCTTTACCTGGGGCATCTTGAACCTCGACGGGACCGGCTCATCCTCTATCTGGCGGGAGAAAGGAGACTTGGTGGTGAACTCAAAGTCTCCCTCGCATCTCCCCTTCTTGCTATGGAGCGCCTCAATCTGGCGCTCTAGTTTCTCGACCTTCCTGTCGAGCTCTCCACTTTGGGGGATCGCCACGATGGTTTGATCTGGTGCAAGCCGTCCCGGGACTGATTCAGCTTCCGATGGTTGAGGCATGTCGCCTAGGTCCCTCCCTGGCAGTCGAGACGTCCGGGCTGAGCCTTGGCAATAGCACCGCTATTCGGCCTTCGAAGGGTCATGGAGGTTCTGGCACTGGGGCGGTGGTCCGTTCGGTGGAAGCGCCGGCGGGACCTGTTCCTCCGGGAGTGGCTGAGGCCCCATACGTTGTAGGCCCTGGACCGCTGCGGCTAGGGCTTGAACTTGTTGCATTAGAATGCTGAGCTGTTCCGGCTGGACCTGGGGGGCCGGGTCCGCCGGGGGTCTTGTTGGTGAATCCTGGATAGAGTGTCCAGGACTTGGTGGGGGACGCCGGGAGGCGGTGGAGGCTCCTTTGCTTCTCAACTTTATGGCCATGACTCAGACCCTTCCTCTAGCGCCAACTGTTGCTGGAAATTGGATCCGAAGGTGACCACTTGGCCGAGGGGGAGGAGCTTCGGTGCAAGTTGGTGGGCGGCGATCCATCGACGGGCGGCGTCCTCCGCTGGACCTGCAAAGAAGCCGGTGGCCAGATTTTCCAGCGTCGGCCCTCCGATGCCTAAATCAGAGGGGGCAAGGGTGTAAATGATAGAAGTAATATATGTCCAGAGTTTCAGCCCTCCAGCCCCCTCTAAAATGGAGTTGTTCTCATTTTATAGAAGGACGCTGGGTTACCGATGAGGTGATAAGGCAAGGTCACCGTTCAACTGAGCATGCCGCATGAATTAGTGCACGATCAGATGAATTAATGCTGCCGTGGAGGACGAGGTCGAAGTCAGAAAATTGTCACAGCTGACTAGACACAACCGAACTAATTTGCCGTGGAGGACTGGAGATCCATCGATAGCAGATGCCACGCACATTAATTGTTGAGTAAGTCGGAGATCTGAAAGAACCATGCGTGATGATGGTTGAGTAAACTGAAGTCGTGCATTAATTGTGGAGTAAGCCGGAGATCTGCAGAGGCCACGCACACTGAATGCTGGGGGCGGTGGCAGGGTATGGTCTGCTACGGATGTGACCGCGGTAGGTGAACGTCGGGGTCGGACTTCCGAAGTAGTAAGCTCTGATGTTAAGAGCTCCGAGGTCGGGCGGATCCGAGGTCGGGCACCTCGAAGTCGGACGTCTCTAAGATCGAGAGTCGGGTGCCCCTGATCACATGTTCCGAGACGTGCTCACGTGCTTTGGGGATTTGTATTACCCCAACAAGTAGGGTGTACAATAGTCAATGACAACTTGGGATACATGGCAGGGCATCATCCATTTAAACCTGTTTATGCAAGTATCAACTGCTTATTTCGAATGACCATAACAAACCACAACTTCCCATTTCCTATGTACAAAATAATACAAGACAATGAACAGTCATATCGAAGATGAAGTACCGCATACATACATGTTTTTTGGGAGACATACTTTCAGGCAAAATCCCCCAAGAACGAGAATTTTTTCAATGAGAGGTAACACAGTTTGTAGAAAGCAAAATGAACTCAAACATTATAGGATGCTAGGAGTTACTGCACTCGGAAATGTTTGATGCGTTTGATCGGTACCATACCGGTTCCATAAGATAGAGATCAGACTGTGTACCGATTCTTAGCAGCTTTATCAAGCTTCTTTGCATCGTCCTGCAACAAGTGGATGAGATCATGAAAACCACTGACCTGGACCGAATTTTGTCATCCATGTAAGAGAATCTAGGATGATTAACAATTGTCAAAGTGAGCACTTACATGAAACATGAACCCAATTGTGTCTTTGCAATCCAAGAACTCCTTCCACTGTCTCCCAATGCTTAGCTATCAATTAAAAATTAAGAAAAATAAATAAAGTTAGCAAACTTTATCAACATGTCAAGCAAGCTAAGAGAACTAAAAACAGGAAAACAAAGCACCAAATAGTAAGATGAGAACTGCAATTCAAAGAAAAATCATATACAGGGTTTACATAAACAGGATAGGCAAGCTGAAGGAAGCAATTAACTACAGAATCAAGCATTTCGAAACAAGATACCATAACCAATCTACAATGGAGACTGAACTTAATGCAACAGAAAAGAAGACATCATGCCTCTTACATAAGAATGGTGACGCAGTAGGAAATTAAATAATATTGGACATGAACGAATGTAAAAAGACATTGTACTATGATGATACAGCATTAGAAGAATAAGCTGAGAGCTGTTTAAAAGTTTCCTTAGATATAAAAATGTTAGCACGGCCAATGCATGTTGGAAAGAGGTATATTACTGTGGAAGCACTTCTAAGCATTGCAATTGGGACTCTAGACCTGACATTCAGTCCTAAATTACCTCCAAAGGGCCAAACTAATCACTTCCAATTCTTTCATCAAATTTACGGGACTCTCCTTCATGACAGCATAAAAATTTAAATTTACGGGACTCTCCTTCAGGACAAAGCGAAAAAAATTGAAATAAGCTATTGTTTTCTTCCTATTTTCCAGCTATAGTTCTCATCAGCTCTTCAATTAAGCTCATCACCTAGTGCCAAAAAGATACACTGATCCTTCTCTCATCACGAGAATATGGCCTGAAGGAGAGAAAACCAAGGACCACCCTTTTGCCACTGCATTTTCAGCAACAAGGTATTTGCCATTTTCAGTGACCAGTAGTTTGAAACCTAGATTTCAGTTTGATCAAGTCTAAATGATGTACAATACAATATGCGCAAACTAGAACTACATATAACAAGCCCTGCCTGAACTTTCACTAAAGATGCTAAATTATCTGCCACTCATTCCTACCAATGACAGCATCATCTTAGTGCAGCTCTACCCAATTCCTTTATTACTTCCATCTGTATCATGTTAGCCTTTCCAACTTAGTCTTGTCCTGCCAAAATCCTTCCCACAACTTCCACCCATGCAGCCTCTACCTTTTTCACTTCTTTCTTTATCCTTCAACAAAAATTCTACATATACTTTCATCTGATCCTCTTCAGATTCTCAGAAAACATCGAAACAAATCAATTGACCACTTAGATGCGCAAATTATGAACCAGTCATGCTTCTATTATGTTGTGTTTGGTTGTCAAGAAAGGGAGTGACGAAATCCAAGGCCTAGATTGCACAGTGCAATTAATATAAAATGTTTCCAGCCACAATCAGTTGTTAGGAGTATGAACAGAACTATTGGACCATCAAGACTCTAATGGTCCAAATTTTTCATGTATTATTAGACTTCCAGTTATTATTTTATATGTTCCTCACATAACTTGGAGTTTAGATCTTTGGTCATTTAAGTTAATACTGAACTTACCTAGCCATCACAAAATTTTGAACTACTAAGTTAGTCCTTTAATAATCCTTGGTGCATGTTATTTGAAGATGATATTAGTCTTAGTAGATGAAACTAAGGTCAGGGTCAATTATAAATTGGAATTATGGAGGAATGTACTAAAATCAGAGGGTTTTAGCATAAGTAGGACGAAGGCAAAATACATGGAATGCAATTTTAGTAAAATTAGAAATGAAGGTAGAGTAAAAATTGGCGATCGTAAATTTCCTAATCATGATTATTTTAGATATTTAGGATCAATTATTCATAAGGAAAGGACAATGTAAATGATGTTATCCATAGTTAAAGTACTTTAGATGAAATGAAGAAATGCAACTGGGATGTTAAGTGATCGTATGATACCTGCCAAGTTGAAGGAAGACTTTTATAAGATAGCAATACAACCAGCTATGTTGCATGATACAGCATGTGGGCAATTAAAAAATATGTGCATAATATGATGTCGCCGAAGTAAGGATGTTGAAATGGATATGTAGTAATACAAGAAAAATCAAAACAAGAAATGAAATCACTCATTATAATAATAATAATAATAATAAAGGTGGAGGTGGCATCAGCTGAAGACAAATTGAGAGAAAGACACCTTAGATGGTTTGGACATGTACAACATAGACCAAAGGACGTACCGGTATGAAGGAGCAATTTGATGCATTTAGAAGGAAAGATGGGTATAGGTAGACTGAAAATCAATGAAGTAGCAAGAAAAAACTTAATGTCTAAACATGATTCAAAAAATAGGGCCATAGATCGAGCTAAATAAAGGAAAAGGATTCATCTAGCCTACCTCATCTAATATGGGATTAAAGCTTAGTTGAGTTGAGATGAATTGGAGTTACCCGATCATTAAATTACTTGTTCTTAAATTAGTTAATTGATTACATTGTCTTAAAGAGATCTTTTTTGAAAACTGTAGACAGGAGACAAACAACTAGGTGATGTAGTCCCTTGGTGTCAAGCTGTCAGTAAAGTTGAAATTTCAGAACTGAATATTTTTTCTCTTATGTCGCAAAAAAAAAACATAGAGAAGAGGATAAATGTAGGAGAGAAGAAAAAAAAAATTGAAATTATAAGAAAATATGGAATAGATAACCAATCACCGAAGGCTTAAATCAAAGACCTCTAAGATTGAATAAAACTAGCTAATTAACTGAAAATAAAACTCAAAAGTTAAAACAACTAGACTAAGGCGCCTCTTAGCATCACTTTAATTTTTCCTATTTTTAGAAATAAAAAACTAATTTTTTGTTCTTTTAATTTTGCAAAAATGTAAACATGTTTGATATAGTCAATTATTTTTAATATAAGCATATCGATGGTGATGGACTCGATGGTAGTTGCCATGGAGGAAGTGGAGGTGATGATGGTGTCGATGACAAGAATGATGGCAATACAGAGAAGGTGGAGATGATGCAACAGTATTGTGGTCGAGGTGAGGTGATGGTGGTGGTGTTGGTGGCAATCATAGTGGTGGTGATAATGGTACCAATAACATAGTAGAGGTGATGGCTATGGTGGTGATGTGGAGGTGATGATGGTAGTTATTGTAATGGCGATGATGCTGGTGCTGGAGGCGCCAGCAATGTGATGGAGGGTGGCAGCACTAGTAGTGGTAGCGATGGTGGCGGTTGTGGTGGAGGTGGTGTTGATGGTGACTGTTGAAATCACCACTTGTCCTAAAAGCTTAGGGGGAATTTGGTAACCCCAACAAGATCACCACGGTGATCTAAGATCCCCGGTGATCCGAATGCTAAGGTGATTTGATCCCCAGTGATCTAAGATCACTGTATTTGGTAGGCTATGGTCCAGTGATTAAAAATCTTCGGGTATCCATGAGTAACTTGTTTGGAGATCCAAGATCATCGACCACATGATACCACAAATACCCCTGATATATCTTAGATAGATTTTTTATGTGTTTTTAATTCTCATGAATAAAAAATGTAAGTCAATATGCTAATTTCTATAATAGCTTCATAATTTTGTCACATATTCTACTTTTAGTAGCCCTTATCACAAGAAAATCAGACTATATTTTCGTTCTATCAACAATACTCTTCAGCTCATAGATTAAAGAAGATAATCAATCAATAAACAACACTACAAGAAGATAATCAATCAATATAGACTAAATATGCATATATAAAACAATTTAAACAATATAAAAAATGTTTAATAAGTATAAAATATTAAAAAAATGATATGAAAATAGATAGCCGTCAAGTATACTATTTCAACAATGAAGTGTATGAATCTAACAAAGATAGACAAGAATTTGTCCCGAAAAGGACAAATTCACTCCATCTATAAGAGAAGGTAGGGGCATTATGAGAAATTCACTCCATCTAATTAATAAAAGTCCCATCCCACCATCCCCCCTTCGAGTACCCAAGCAGCAACTGCAACATCACAGCACAGCGGCCATTCAACCCCAAGCAGCAGCTGCAGGCCGGAAACCCTCCACCTCCATTCCATCAAGAGGGAAGACTCGTAGCCAGCTCCTGTTCCTGTTTTATATGGGGCCTTTGCTTTCTCAAATCTCACGGTCAGACATAGAAAATAGGGCAAGGAACCTCCCTACCCCCCCTCTCTCTCTCTCTTAACCCTCCACCTCCCTTCCATCAAGGGGGAAGACTCGTAGCCAACTCCTGTTCCCGTTTTATATGGGGCCTTTGCTTCCTCAAATCTCATGGTCAGACATAAAAAATAGGGCAAGGAACCTCCCTACCTCCCCTTCTCTCTCTCTCTCTCTCTTTCTCTCCTCTCCTCTCTTTATTTCATCGCAAGTCGGTGCCTTTTTGCCTTCTCCCTTCCGTTTGTGGTTATCTTCTCTTCGTCTCTCGAAAGCCTTCCTTTGGGCGAAGGCCTTCGATCATTTCAATCAAAAAAAAGGTAAAAAAGAACGCGATAGAGAAAGAAGCGGACATGCCTGGATCCTGAGGCTAGCCGTTCGACTTCCGTCGCTGCCAACGGCCGCTTGTCGCCTTTGGACTCCTTTCTTGCGCTTGTTGGCAAGGAGAGCAGAGAGATGGAAAAGATCGGAGCGGAGAGATGGGAGAGGTAATGACTCGAGTGTAAAAAAAGGTTGAGTATTTTAGTCTATAATTTTCAACCCAAAATCACTGCCCTGGGGTGATCTTGGATTTCCGACCTTAAGGACGGGTATCCCACACCGGGTTGGATCGTGATTTGAGACATGGAGGTGATTTAAAATCACCGCCACGTAGGATCACCGTATTGCAACCAAATGCGGTGATCTCATCACCTCCACCCCTATCATCCTTGATCCTGGGACGATCACCCTATACCAAACACCCCCTTAAGCTAATAGAATGAAGTAGATTTATTTTTATATTTTATATTTTCTTACACTCCCCCTCACATGTGGGCTGGACTTTTCTTTTATGGGTGAGCCCAACATGTGAATTTTTTAATAATAGGATTAAAGAGTGCGGAGACAAGATTCGAACTTAGGACCTCTGCTCTGATACCATGTTGAAATCACCACGTGTCTTAAAAGCTTAAGCTAATAGGATAAGGTAGATTTGTTTATATATTTTATATTTTCTTACAGTGATGGTAAAAGCATGAGTTTCTTATTTTTGAAAATATAGAATATAAGAATTCCTTACTTTTATTTTTTAGAAATAATTAAAGCAATTTTTTAAAATAAAAAATAAAAATAGTAGTACCAAACAAATTTTTGTCTCAATTTTGCAATTTTATTTTTTTAAATTAAAAACAAAAAATAAAAGTGATGCGAAACAAGCCCTAAACTTAATTTTGATCTAAATCACATCATTAAGGAGATTATGGAATGCCTAAGCATTGGATGAGCGCCTAGACTAAACACTATAAATATCAAACTACCAAAGAAATTACAAATTGAGATTTCACCTTTCTATGCCCCAAGTACCTACCATTTTAAGACATGCTCCACCAACAATGCATCATCATTGGGGGGCCCCACCAGTAGAAACTCTAGCATCCAATCCTACCACCAACAACAACAGCCTTGCCTAATGCAGCCCCATGCTTGTCACAGTTGATAGGGTCAACAACCATAGTCAAGTCGCCACAACTACAAGTCTATACCAACGACACCACCATTGCTAAGAATCAAAAGGAAAGAAAGGTTTAGCCAGAGAAAGAAAAGCAAAAAGGGAAAAAAGAACTTAGATCAACCGCAAACACAAACTCCAATATCAAGCATCACCCTAACTATCATGTGCCACCACCAATCACCTCTTCCAAACCACCTCCTTCCTCTATTTTGCCACCAGGGCTCATCCTAGAAGGATTTAAGACGAGTAAAATGAAAATTTTAGAAGTTGTTTGGTATCGCTTCTATTTCTTGTTTCCTATTTTTAAAAATAAAAATATAGAAATTGAGAAAAAAAACATATCTAGTAATATTGTTTTATTTACTATTTTCAAAAGTATTTTCATTATATCTAGAAAAATTGAATTAACAAAACCTTATATTCAAAATGGCATCCGAGTACACGAGGCTCTTGCCATAGTAGGGTCAAGGGAGGGTCAAGGGAGAGGCTGCTCGGAGAGGCTGTTTTTTTTTTCCGAACCTGACCTAGATCACAATGGAGTAGCCTTAGCATTGCACCAAAGCCAAAAATTCTTCTATTAAAAATTTACAAAAACAAAAAACTTATGATTTTTACCATTGTCACCAAAATTGCCTTCACGAGCACCCTACCACATCCATGACCACTGTCGCCACCTTCATCACCATTGGTCTCCTCCGCTACCATTGCCATTGCTGCCATCACCCCCACCGATGTTATCGCTGCCTTTCCACCACCACTATCAATGCTATTGCCTTCACCACATTGTCAGTGCCTCCACCACCACCACCACTGTGGCTGCTATCATCACCATCACGAACACTATCATCACCTCTACCCACCTCCATTGTCATCGTCGTCACCTCTACCACATCATTGGTGCCCTCGCCGCCACCTCTACCACATCATTGGTGCCCTCACCGCCACCACCATCGTCTTCACCATCACCACCACCACCGTCTTCACCATCACCAGACCATCATGGCCATTGTTGCAACCTCTGCCATACTAGCGCTAGCCCCACCATCGACACCACGTTTGCCTAAATTCCATCTCAGCTTTACTCTTCTAAAGCATTATTTTAGATCATAAAAGCACTAGATTGCATCCCATCTTACAACTCTAGCATGAAAGGTGTTGAATACAATTTACATTGGTTTTTGGTATCTTTATTATATGCTTGTACATTACATCATTTAAGGCAGCATAAAGAGTACCCTTTTAGGTTGTCATATGTCAATTTGTTACCAAAGCTTAGATTACAATACAACCTTATAACATATTACAATGAACAGCACGATGAGATTTTACATCAAATTCTTGCAAGGTTAGATGCACTAATTGATGAAGTGCTGAAACTTTTGACAACATGTGCATAACCTAGATACTAGACAAGCCCCCGTTTGTGCAATAATATGTTACAAACTCACAGTGTAAAATTTTTCATCCAAGATTTCCTAAAAAAAAGAAAAACATTTTTGTCCAAGATTTCTGACTCAGATTTTTTTCAATATATGTTCTTTGACAGTGTCTGCTCATCCATTAAGAATGCCTCTGCGCATTGGACAGCCAGCAGAAATCTATATATTTGTGATAAAGTGAGAAGAATAAAAGATTGATGAAGAAACATCTTCCTTGTAGTTTTCCATGGATCAAATTAAAAATGGATAATAAAATCATATATCGATATTTTCTTAATGCGTGCATCATCACAAAGAAATCCATCATAGCATAGCATTTTGAAGAAATAATATCAATAAACTACAAAATGGCCATTAAGGACTTCAATCTTTCTAACGATCTAATCGACATACATTTGATAATGCATAAAAATCAACAACATAAACAAGGATAAGCTTGTCCAACTCAATATCTGCTTCAATATTCTCAATTTAAATAAAAAACTGCTAAATACCTGAGCAGTTTCATTGGCCGCATTTTTTGTCCACACAGCAATTTTTTCCTGCTTCCCACGGACACTAACAACTGCTCCACAAATTTCATCTCCATAGTCAAATTGCTCACCTATCATTGCCAATAACTAGTAGGAACAGTGGCAGATATCATACGTCGAATAATTAGTACATATTTATCAAGTAATAAACAATATTTTGGAGGGCAAGATGCATACAGTATGCAACCAAAATGTATCTGACTTCCCTCTAGAACAGCTAATGGTCCATTTCCCTCCATTAGCGCACACTGGATCTTCCCATTTAGGCTCAATTTTGTATTTAAAGCAATGAAAATCTGCTCCCACAACCAACTTGCTTGGTTGACGAATATTATTGTAGAGGCTGAAAAAATTTATAACAGATTACACCTAATTAATACAAGATTATTTTTTTTGATTAAGACAGATGTAGCACAAGCATCACCAATATAAAGACTAAATGAGCAAGAACAACAGTAAAAATCAAATAAGGATTATTCAGACAACCAAAACATCTTTCAACTTCTAAATTATGCAACAAGACGATAAGCATCTTCCAACATCTAAATTATGCAACAACAAAATAAACATCTTCCAACTTCTAAATTATGCAACAAGAAAATAAACATGCAATTTACAGTAATATGACCTCTAAGGAGTCATGTGATGGAAGGCAAAATGGATCGTCCTACCTCAGCATGGGACCACCCAATTTCAGCCAAATAGATCTCAGCACCGAGCAGAATAGACCTCAGTCACGCTAAGCGCCAGTCCGACCCCGGACCTCACCAAAGGTCGAGTCGACCTCGGCCCGATCTCTCTGCTGCCATGAGCTCCCATGATTGACCAAGAGCCAAAGAGGCCCCGTCGACCGCCCGTAATATAACATCCTGGGCCCGAGCTCGAGGCGCGTTGCAGGATCGACCAACAGCCGAAGAGGCCCCGTCGACCGCAGGTATTCATAATGATGCCCCGGCCTGAGCTTGGGGTGCCCTACTGAGCTGATCTCCGAGCTGAGGAGGCTAGGCCGACCCCAGCGTCTGCCGAGCCGACCTCACCAAACATTTGTCGCGACCCCTAAGTTGGCCCGACCTCAATACTCAGCAAGCTTACTTCACCAAGTAAATGCTGCAGCCTCCAGGCGAGCCCAACCTTGCCCATGGCCGCATCCACGTGCACACCTACGCGCGCCCCTGCGCCCGCATACGTAGCCGTACATTATAATCTCACCACACTATGCTTTGCTTGCTGGTCACTCTACGACATGACGACCTAGGGCCATACCTTGTTGCCAAGGGCCATACCCTGTTAACGCCCGCAACGCCATACCGTGCGCAGAAACAGCTCGAAACATGTGCTCCAAGCAAGCCGTGACCATACGCCACTTGGCCTACGCCATTTCCTCCCATGATGAAGACAAGTCATACTTCCGCCACTTGGGCACCTCCGTGGAGACTATAAATAGCCCCATTAGGTAACGCCTAAGGATCTTTTTTTTTTTTAGCTGGACCAGCTAAGATCCACTCTAACTTAATCATCGGAGAGCTCTCACTGGAATCCCACAGGTGAAACCTTGTGCAGGTCCGCCGATGCGCAGGAAGCGACGTCCTTCTTCCATCGCGACCGGTAGCTCCTCCGACTCCTCCGGCATGGTCACCCTCGGGCCAAATTTGAACCACAACATCATGCATGTTCGCTAGGAGGTACTTCCATAAGGTTGGAATTATAGGAATACAACCGAGTCTCAAGGGATAAGATAGATGTACACCCAAAATAAGGTGAAATAAGACAAGATTTTGGTTTGAACAAACATTTTTGTTTGAATTGATACAACTGCGAAGATAGTTATAACCATATCAGCAGAATAGAAGGGCATTAACTCCTTTTTAAAAGATATGGACTCTGCATCCTTAACTTGGAAACCATTATATGTCCAGTCTATTACAATGACATTTCTCCTTATCCAGTGATAAGCAATACCAATGATAACTTAGCCGCCTATAACCAATAAGACCGACCTAAGCCTCAAGGGATAAATCTTAAACACCCAACTGACTCGATATACTCTCCTATTATGTCTCTCAATTGTTGCAGGTATAGTGGCTTTCATTTTTCCAAAACCAACTTGGCTTGTCTTAGGCTTACTTCTGGTATTGAATCACAGCTAGGACACCCCATAGAAATTTTTTAACAAGTACCTGAGAATTAAGATTGACTTTTGGATACAAAGTATATTTTTGAACTCAAATCAAACTCCTATATGAAGGTAACTTAAATGAAGAATTTTTTTGGAAGTCTTAATCTTGCTAAATGAGCAGACATGAACTAAGTCAGCAGGTTTTAAGCACTCAATGTGAGTAAGAGGCAGTATTTTTCTAAGGTAGTCTGTTTCAGTAGTTAAGATTTATTTGGTTCCCTCAGGACATCACCAACAGAATACTAAATGAATTTTGTATAGACCATGGTCTGCCGTACCGGTCCGGCCTAAGACCGGTACCGGATTAGCATGAAATCCGGTACCAGTAGTTTATTGTTGAAGAACTGGTACGGGACCGGTTCGGACTGTTACGGGACCGGTTCGGACCGGTACACCATCGGTACGGACTGGTACGGAACCGGTTTCGTACCGGTCCGGGCCGCCACCGGTACGCCGACCGGTACCAGTACGACGGATCTTGGTATAGACATTTTGTTCTTTGATTGATAACACGTGATTTTAGTCCTGCTGCTGAATATGGGAATCATCTATTCCTCCAATGCTCTTATTCAGCATATTCTAGCACTGAAGATCAAAACTAAGGTTAAAGCCATAGAATTTATACAATTTGTTCAAAAATATAGAATATTAGAAACTTGAGCTGTCACTGAAACCCATACCTACATAACTGATATGAACGTGCATACTTATTATTCGAGTACGACTTTGGCGATAGACCAATAAATGTCTTATGGTCTTGGCCTTAGCATGCGTGTGTAGCCAACTTAAGGCGATCATATGATATGATGTTGTATGGATCTAAACTTGGTGAACCCACATGGACCCAGATTCAATACCTCACCTAATGTCTGCAATAATTATATAATATATTAATAGTCTGGATCTGGCTTTAATGTTTCCAGGTAACAAGTTATTTCCATCTATAATTGACTTCTGCTGTCCCTGAATTTAACTTTAGAATAGATGATTTTGATGTTTTTCATTTGTGATATTCTATGAGTTGTATCAAACATATTGCTGTATTTTGGTTTCCCCAAACATCTAACCACAACCCTAGTCTGTTTACCCCCTCTCTTCTCCATCCTCTCTCCTATCTTCTTCCTTGCATGCCCCAGCATGTGCCAACCTCTTTCTTCTCTGCTTTCTTCCCTCAATTCTTCAGATAACTCCCCCATTTCCTCGTTCGAAAAACACCCAACCAACAACACATTGCCCACTCCCCTGCTTCAAGATTTTTTTTTTTTAAATAGTCCAACCAAAATGCAGTTCATGTTCCAAAATTTCATTCCTAATTATACGTCAGATGATGCATTGCACACTCTTATCTTTGGTTTGAGGTCTAGATCTAGTTATACAGATGATCAAGTCATTTGACGAAAGGGGATGAAGAGGATCTCACTTACCTAACAGGTTTTCCTCTTTCCTTTAGAAATACAACAAGAAATGTCATGCCCCGACCTGAGATTGCGAGCCGGGGATCGCGGCAACTGCACACTCATAGGGAGCTCTCCACATGAGCATGCAAGGCATCTCAACGTGATATCATCAATATGCAGAGGAACAATTTAAGCTAATAATATGCAATCTTCATTTCATTAACTAACTCAACTTAAAATGTTTCACAATTCTAACATTAGTCTAACATAATACATCAATTTAAATAAACTCTAATCTAAAATAACTTGTGCCACAATTCTTCTAGTCGTTGTCCCAAAATGAAAAATTTCGGATCGAGCTAATTCTTCAGATCTATAAAAATAGTAGAAAATTGTATAATGAGCTAGACAACCCAGTAAGTAATGAATACCTTAACTAGACAATTCATATAATTACATAAAATATAAATACAAATTACGATAAATCAGTATAAAAATAATTAATTTTTTTTCAAAACATAAATCCATTGAAATCCATATCTTTCAAATATCCGTTTACATAATCATAAGTCTGATTCGAAATAAATCACATTCAACTCAACAGCCTATAACTTTGGCCACATTTATACCCTGTAGCTAGAACAGAAATAGAACGGCATTTATATCCTGCGGAGTGGGCCAGAATACCGCACTTATATCCTGCGGAGTGGGCCAGAATACCGCACTTATACCTTACGGAGTGGGCTAGAATACTGCACTTATATCGTGCCGAGTGGGCCAGAACTGCCAATGCATAATCCTCAATTGGTAGGGTTCAGAAGTCAGATTGAGAGTTCCAAATCTGATACACATCAAAGTTCTTTTGTAATATAATAGATATATTATAATCTAATCAAAATATGCATATATGACGTGAGAACAATAAATATAACAACAGTCTGAAAAATATTACTCCAATTTACATATCTATTTTTCATTTAAATCATCTCGTAAAATAGTTCGAAAAATATTACTCCAATTCACATATCTATTTTTCATTTAAATCATCTCGTAAAATTCATAAATCACATATAAATCCATTAACAATTTATTCGATATAAAAATAATATTATATAAATGAAAAATCTAGAAAAGGCAGATCATTACTTATCTTGCAAATACGATCCAACTAATACATCCAATCAATTCCGAAAATTCTTCTTAGGGCCTAATATTCCAAAATTATATTTTTCATCAGAATTTCATCATAATTAAAATAAAAATTCTGAATTCCAAAATCCTCATAAGGATGACCTTGCAATAGTGCTTAACATCCGGGTTGGTCTGATTAAAGTAAAATTCATCGAATCATGCTCGGACTAAGGTACAGACGGATCAACAGAGATCTGAGATGATCAAATCTAACAGTGTTGGCAAGAACCAGGGTGGGGTTGATATGTCACCCAACGACCTGAGATCAAGATCCTTCATCAGGGTTAATTCAAAATCATTGTGAAGAGTTCCTACTAGATCCAACTACCTTAAAGAGAGAGTAGATAAAATCCAATGGAGAGAAAGTCCAGTACAGAGAGAATCAAGAGAGAACATGGGAAAGAGAGAGAAAAGAAGAGAAAAGAAGAAGCTTCTCTCTCTAACTGAGGAAGAGAAAGGAAAGGGGTGGTTGTAAGTGGTGCACGAGGTCAGAGACCCACGGCCGGCCAACAGGCGACCAGCGACCGGCAACGCCAAAACCAACAAAAATAGGAAAATCGGAGTCTTCATCGTTTTTTGTTGTTGGCCGCTCATCTGCGGCCATTACTTGACCGAAAAAGGTCGGTGGGAAGCTGGGGGAGTCGATCAAGAGTCCGACATTAAGGGGGCAGCAGCGCCGATGGCCGGAGAAAGGAAGAGGTGTCGATTTTTAGAAAAATAGAAGAAAATAGGGCATCCGGTTCTTCTCGAAAATCCGGCGATCACCGACCGGAATCAAGGCTTCCGAGGACCATGAAAGATGGAGAGGGAGACCAATCAGAAGTTGCCAGTGCTTACCTGGCTATCGGCGACGGTTGGCGACGGCAACGACGTTAACACAATCGATGGCCGCGGAGGATATTGAAGAGAAATCTGACGACAGTTCGATTGGGGATCAAGCTCTTCAGTGTGTGGTGGAAGATAAATGAGGAAGAGCTCTAAATAGAGCTCGGTCGCAACCAAAATCCGACCCAGAGTCGGATTCCATCTGACCATCATGGGGAGTCGGAAGTCTTCTCTCTGCACACGTGTTGAATTCCTTTTTTTGTGTGCTGGGCCAAAAACATACTTTTGGCGGGTCAAATAGACTTGACCCAGTTCGGTTTCAAGCTTAATAGGCCTGGGTATTACATTCTCCCCATAAAAAAGATTTCGTCCATGAAATTTTCTTTTCTTATGTTTCTAGAAGATAGAGATTCATAGTTCTAATCTCATCCTCAAGTTTCCAATAATTCTACTTATCAATACAACTTCATCTTTAGTTCTTATCAGAAGAATAAGGTCAATACCTCCGGACTCGATTCTTTTTGTAGATGATCTAAAACTTCTCTTATAAACAGAAATCAACATCTTAATTTTGAATAAGAATATCAAGTTTGTTTATCAAAATACCAACTGCTCTTGATTAATCGATCTATCACAAATATTAGATCATAAACCATCCCAATCCACCTCTAGTGGAATATTCATCAAAGTTGATTCTTAACCTCACTTTCTTTCCAAATTTAATTGAAGAAGTTCAAGCTTCGGATTTAGGAGAAAAGAAGGCCAAAACCAAAATTTTCCAGATTTAAGATCAAAATCGATGATCCATTAATTCTAGTCTCAAGATGCTAAAAATTTTTCTTAGCATGACATAAAAGTTGGGAACCTAAGATAATGCAACGACATCCAAAAATCAAAACATTTTTTTTTCATTTATCAAGAAAATCTTGCTACACAAGGAAACAGATCAAGTCCCTTGTTATTAAAACTTGCCAAATCAAAAAGATAATACTTCCGACCAACTTAGAAAAATATTTCAGACCACTACACTTTCGCTGCACACTCTGATTCAAACCACCAAAATTCTTTGGATTTACTAATAATTTTTTGTCAAATACCTTGTATTATGAACTAAAAAGATCCAAAATTTCAATTTCTAAGTAAAGCCCAAAACAGAACCTTTGATTTCTTGTCTGCTAATTTACCTCGAACACATCCATCTAGATTAATCTTCGAGTCAATTGATACATTCAAAACCATCATATAGGCTAGTTACTATATTCAAAATGAATTGAATCTTAATTCTCTTATCAACTCAACTAGACGATTCAAAGTCAAACTCTTACAAGTAAAAACAACTAGAAAAATTTTCTCAATACTCCACCAAGTTACAAGACCGTAAATCAATCATCTCTCCTAGAGTTTTCTTCATCGAGAACTTTAGCATTTATCAAAAATCTTCGATGATAATTATGTAAACCTTAAAAATTCAAATTCTTTCCGCAAAACTAGACTTCATCAACAACCTCAACAACATTTGCAAAAGATCCCTAGACTAACCTATTAGCCCAAACTTTGAATTGAAGTTTATTACACACCATATAGTCTTTGATAGACATAAATAAGATCTATTATTTGGATCCAAAGATAGTCATAAAAATTATTAATGATTTCACCAAGATCAATATTTATGATCTCAAAATAAAAATAATTGCTCAATAAGAAAATAACCTTTTTGCAGTATCACCCAACATATTTTTCTCCTACATGCTAGCTTCATTCATAGTCTATATACAGATTCAAACCTCAAAGAATATTCCAAACGGGTAAATCTTTCATAGCCCAAATTTTAAACAACTTCGTATAGATGGATCTTAATTTGCCTCTAAAAATTATCTTCAAAATTAAGCAATAACACAGTATACCTCCATATCAATTTTTTTGAGTTTCCAAGTTCACTTAAATAACAAATAATCACAATGCATGATAATATTCTATTGTTTTTTTCTTGCACTTAATTTAGATCCAAATCTAACTAATTATAACTTGATTCTTAGATTGCCCAACCTTCCATCATATATCAAACTTCATAAATAAATTTTATCATCATTCCCTAGTAACCTTTTCATACATAATCACAAGACTTAACAGAAAATCTTTTTAAAGTAGCTTACAATGCAATCGACATAGATGTACGTCCCAATATTTCTAGTGTCTACCTACCTACACTCATCCTATGTCTGATTTCTGTCTTACTTGTTCATTCGCAACAAAATATTTTCTTTGTGCGTCGGTAAAAAAAAAACATATTTTTTTGGAGAGGGAGACTATTTCACCAATCGAGTCACGGGTATGACTTCTATCTATTTATGCACTGATACCAAATTAATTGTCAAGCGTCAACCCAAAATTATGAGCCGGAGATCGCGGCAACCGCCGCACACTCATAGGGAGCTCTCCCCATAAGCATGCAAGGCATCTCAACATGATATCATCAATATGCAATAGAACAATTTACACAAATAATATGCAATATTTATTTCATTAACTAACTCAACTTACAATGTCTCACACTTCTAACAATAGTCTAAGGTAATACATCAATTTAAATAAACTCTAATTTAAGATAATTTGTACCACAGTTCTTCTAGTCGCTCTCCTAAATTGAAAAACTCTGGATCGAGCTAATTCTTTAGATCTGTAAAAAAAATAAGAAATCGTATATTGAGCTAGACAACCTAGTAAGTAATGAATAGCTTAACCAGACAATTCATATAATTACACAAAATATAAATACAAATTACGATGAATTAGTATAAAGAAAATTAATTCAGTTTCAAAACACAAATTCATTGAAATCCGTATATTTCAAATATCCGTTTATATAATCATAAATTCGATTCGAAACAAATCACATTCAATTCAACAACCTATAACTATAGCCACTTATACGTCATACCTGTGGTTAGGCTAGAAACAGAACCATACTTATATCCTGCGGAGTGGGCTAGAATACCGCATTTATATTATGTGGAGTGGGCAAGAACACCACACTTATACCCTATGGAGTGGGTCAGAATACCGCACTTATGCTTTATGAAGTGGGTCAGAATACCGCACTTATACCCTACAAAGTAGACCAGAATACCACACTTATACCCTGTGGTGGGGCCATAATTGCTAATGCATAACCTCTAATTGGCAGGATTCAGAAAATAGTCAGGTTGAAAGTTCCAAATCTGATGCACGTCAAAGTTTTTTTTTAAATAATAGATATATCATAATTCGATCAAAATATGCATATACGATGTAAGAACAGTAAATATAATAATAGTCCGAAAAATATTACTCTAATTCACATATCTATTTTTCATTTATATCATCTTATAAAATTCATAAATTAGATATATAAATCCACTAATAATTTATTCAATATAAAAATAATATTATTTAAATAAAGAATCTAGAAAAGGTAGATTATTACTTACCTTGCAAATGCGATCCAACTAATAGATCCAATCAATCCTGAAAATCCTTCCTAAGGCCTAATATTCCAAAATTATATTTCTATCGAAATGTCATCATAATTAAAATAAAAATTCTAAATTCCAACACCCTTACAGTGCAGACCAAACAATAGTGCCTGACATCCGAATCAGTCCGATCAAAGTGAAATTCATCGAATCATGCTCGGATTAGGGTACAAATGATTTAACAGAAATCAGGGATGATCAAATATAACAGTGATAGTAAAGGCCAGGGTGGAGCTGACATGCTGCTCGACTATCCGAGATCAAGACCCTTCACCAGGGTCAATTCAAAATCACTATGAAGAGTTCCTACTAGATCTAATTACCTTAAGAAAGAGTAAAAAGAGAAAATCCAATAAAGAAAGTTCAGTAGAGAGAGAATCAAGAGAACATAGGAAAGAGAGAAAAAAAGAAGGAAAAAAGAAGAAGCTTCTCTCTCTGACCAAGGAAAAGAAAGAAAAAGGGGGTGGCTATAGGTGGTACATGGGGTCAAGGACCTATGGCCGGCCAATAGGCAGTCGGCGGCTGGCAATGCCAAAACCAACAAAAACAGGAGAATCGGAGTCTTCATCGTTTTTGGTTGTTGGCCGCTCATCGGCGGCCATTGCTTGACCGAGAAAGGTCAGTGGGAGGCCAGGGGAGTCGATCAAGAGGTCGGCATCAAGAGGCGGTGACACCGATGGCCAGAGAAAGGAAGAGACGTCGGTTTTCACAAAAATAGGGGAAAACAAGGCATCAAGTTCTTCTCAAAAATTCGGCGATCGGCCAAAATCAAGGCGTTCGAGGACCACGGAAAATGGAGAGGGAGACCAATCAGAAGTTGCAGGTGCTTAGCTGGCTTATGGCGACGGCAACGGCGTTGACACAGTCGATGGCCGCGGAGGATCTTGAAGAGAAATCCGGTGATAGTTCGATTGAGGATCAAGCACTTCAGTGTGTGGTGGAACAGGGATGAGAGAGAGCTCTAAATAGAGCTCGGCCGCCACCGAAATCCGATTCGGAGTTGAATTCCGCCCGACCATCACGGGGAGGAAGAAGACTCCCATCGGAAGTCTTCTTCTCTCCAAGCATGTGCGCAGCATGTGCCGAATTGTTTTTTACGCGTTGGGCCGAAAACATACTTCCAGGCCGGTCAAATGGATCTGGCCTCAGTTCGGTTTCAAGCTTAACAGGCCTGGGTATTACAGCGAAGATCTGAGCTCTAGCACTGACCACTCTCCAGTGCAAGAACTGAGGACAGATGGGGGCAAGGAAAGGTTCCAGGTCCTATTAGTAATCAAAACTTGTGCCATGATGTAGTCCCTTAATGATATAGCTGCAACTAAAATAAATGTATAGTAAAACACAACTCGGATATTGACAGCTTTGGAGTTCCTTTTTTTATAACAAATGAATCAGCAAGGAAGAGAGTAAAAGTAAAGGATAATGAGAAGTGGTAGAATAGAGGAGAAAGAAGAAGAATATAGAGACGGGAGAATAATAAAGGGTAACATCTCCACAATGGAGTAACTTCATTCAATAAAATCCATAAATCATACATAATTTGTCATCCCCATGGAACCATATTTCTAGACATTCAAACAACACTAAAACAATGTTTCTTAATCATAAAAGGGACTCTCAACTTATCTATAAAGGTCATGGGACATTAATTTACATTATTTGACTCAAATAGAACTCCTGATAAACCAAAACTCCATTATAACAAATTTAGTCACTTTCTTAACAAAAGATAACCAAAGGCTTTGTAAAGAATAGTAAATTCGTAAGTACAATGGATCCCACATAAAAGATCATCAAAACCTTTCCAAACAACAATCCAAATAAGTTTAGAACTTTGTTAATATAACCTAGATTTATAATAGGACTTTTGATGATAACTCTAAAGACAATAGAACTAAAAAAATTCACCTAAAGAATGGAAGAAAATAGGGAATACCTGACCTACTCCAAACTCAATAAAACTAACAAATTAACTAAACCAAATTTAGACCTACATTACATCATGGAGGTAGAGCCTAATCAACATTTGAATCAGTCTACCACTCAACATATTGACATGTAAATTATTAGCCCAAAGAATCCAAAGTGACCTAAAATGATTGAGAGCGTCATCTTCCTAAGCAAAAGTCAAGCAATTCACACCATCCATATCTAGACAAGCGTTGCCATCATGGCCCTTGCTCTTTTGATCATAGACGCTGGTCTAAGAATATCATTTAACTTTGCAAATCTCTTCACTATAACCATATTAGAAGCATAACAATGGGTTATCAACAATGTTGACCAGATACTATTTATTGCAAGAGTTCAAAGAAGAATATATCATTAGAATATAGGCATCAGAAAAGGAAGGAATCATTACCAAGAAAATCATTGGTGATGATTGAAACCTTCTAGGAATTTATGTTCCAAACAATGACTAGCAAGTAGAGCACCTAAGAAAAGAGAATTGGATCAATTGGAGAGGAGTAATCTATCTAAATGGCATCCTTAGGAGATATTACCTAGACAAGTGTTGCCTCTTGGGTATTGAACAACCAACATATCACGACCATCACAAATAAGGTCTTAAGAAGAGCTAGCTCACAAAAACAAAATGGGAAGACAAGTAATGATGGACAATGGAAGGAAAAGGGAGAATGGGAAGGTTTGAGGAAGAAAAAAGGATGGAAAAGTAATGGAGGGTAAGAGGCTGGCAACATAATTAGTAGGAGGTGATGCTAGGTGGATGAGACTCCAGTTGTGGGGCTAAGAGGTGGTTAAATGTGAGAGGAGATGAATGGTCAAAGAGAGGGAGTCTATGGATGGTTGCGAGGAGGAAGGGAAGGTGATATGGGAGATGGGAGGATGCGGTGGCAAATCTCAACCAAAATGAGGAGAGAGGAAAGGCCTATGGTGGACCAAGGGAAGAAGAAGAGATTAAAAAGATGATGAAGAGGAAAAGACTTCTCTTCAAAAGTAGTCAATTTCTCAGCAAAAGAAGTAGAGGTATAATGAGCTATCGACTATTGGAAATGACCAAATCCATTCCTAGCCATTTAACTTTAG
The DNA here is from genome assembly GCA_025769935.1 of Phoenix roebelenii. Lineage (NCBI taxonomy): Eukaryota > Viridiplantae > Streptophyta > Magnoliopsida > Arecales > Arecaceae > Phoenix > Phoenix roebelenii. The sequence goes on along the minus strand of JAOXJJ010000002.1, from coordinate 8,451,702 downwards.
AAGGTATTTCTTGTCAATTTTCCACTTGGGAACAAAATAGCCACTCCCTAACAGTTTTATCTTATAGTTTATATCCTTAGCATTTTTTATATACCTCTCCCTTTATATTTTCCATTCAACAATAGAAAAGAGGTTGTTGGTTCATCTCCTCTTTCTTTCTTCTTTAATCTAACACGCCTCTTCCCATTACTTTCCAATCCAACTTGTCATAATAGGAAAATAATTTTAGGTGTCCACGATAACATCAAAATAAACTTTCTGTTTTTTCTACAATGCAGATTCGTGATCCTTGTGTTCCCTTTCACCTTTAATAGCTATCAAATGTCAATACAGTCATAAAGATTAACTAGCTCATTAATAAAGTTACCATACTACTCACACTCCTCCACTTGGAAGAGGTCATGGGTTAGAATCACAAGGAGGTGTTTCTACAGGTATTTGGAATAGGTAATTCTACCGAATGGATCTTCCCTTCGTCCCCCATCCACCCAGCACACACAAAAAAAAATAAAGAAAGAAAGAAAAGAAAACAGAAGGCAGAATACCTTAATACCCTACATGGATCCTTCCTCTACCCCATTTTGTACAACACAGGGGAGACCTTCATGACATGTAAAAGCAAAGACGAAATAGGACATACCTCTGAAGTTGCTTAAGATCCCCATAATTAAGATGCTAATGGGCACTAGAAACTAGCAATTGATACAATACAATCTTCCTTCTAATTCATCCATTATTCAACAATCCCAATAAAAAATGACTTCCAGGACTAAACATCGCCTTTACCAAGCTTGGTGTACAAATTCTACATTTTTATTATAGTATAGTAGAAATCATTACACTCTCTAACTACAGCAGCAATGAAAATTGAAACTTTGACAAGACATGATAATTACTCATCAAATAACATTTGCCTTCCTCCTACCTTGATAGCAATTATTAATTTTTTTCTTTTTTAAGTTCCTCCCAAACTTATCTTTCCATATGTCATCAAGAATTACAAATAAATATTACAAAATCATTTTTTAATGGAACCTAATTTTACTATTACAAAAAAAAAATTACAACCAATTAAACTCAATAACTTTCATAACAATTGTATCCTGCATAAATGCAGCTTTTCCAATGGAAATAGCTTTGACCTCCCAATCACTAACATATCAGTCTATATTAGGTTTGACATTTACCGCCCATCTGATCCCTTAATTTTGATTGACAAACAGTTTAAACATTTAAATCACCAAAATTTTACCTCTTTTGGGGGCTATATCTCAACTATGCAAGTTCCCCAATTTTTCATAGTTGCAAGATTTAGTTTGCCAATGTTTCATCAACATGTATAAAACAATAAAAAATGTCAAATACACCATCTTAGGTGATTATCTACAGTAGAACAGAAGGAAGTGTGATTCTTAATCCATGAAAACAAGCAATATCGATCCAGGTTATCATAGGGTTCAAGTAGGACTATTTGGAGTATTTGGAGTAGTGAAGGCAAGTCCATTAAAATTACTTATTATTGCTAACTCAAGGATCGTGTTAGAATCCTCTTAATGCATCAAAACCTTTCTACTTCGTCATACACTTAGCAATATTTACAAAGACACCCATTGCACATATGATGTAAGAGCTGATCTAAAATAATTATAAATTTTCTTAACAAGTATAACAGATATGGCAAAACTCCAGACCAATAATCCCAAAACTGCTCGAAACATCTTTTAAAGACTCCAAATCCAATTCAATCCCCTTCAACCACTAGTTCAACAAGTAGTTTTCCTACTACAATATCCAGTCCTTTAGTGCTCTCATCCTCCTACTTACTTGAAATCAAGATTTAACTCTTTTACAGATATCTGCATAAAGTCAATTCTCAACTAATTTCAATAGGACAACCCCTAAAAGTGGCCATGTTTCCTTTCTTTAATATTTATTCTTGATATGCACATCTGAAGTTATCTTAAAACTGTTATATGAAATTAACAACAGTAAAATAACTCTGCTGCATTATTAGCTGCGTTTATGATTCTGTTCAATCATGTATTAGTCTTTCCTTAAAATCCATCTCAGTTTCTTTGAAGAAGTATAAAATTATCGACTATGAACTCTTGATGCAGGTAATAATTCACCCATATGCACCATTTTCAAAGATCGATGATACACTTCATAGAAATAAAAATGATTCTAGGAATAGTCTTTTTAAATGCAAACAAAGAGGAAAAAAACAACTAAAATAGGAGCTTGTTGAGTATCAAAAATAAAAACTCATTAAAAGGTAACATAGACACAGATTGCAGTTATACTTAGAAACCCTGGTTATATAAGTAGTTCACCAGGTCATCTATTACCTCAAATGTACAGAACACACTAGAAGAAGGTAATGAAAATGAAATAAAATTGTATTATGTCATAACCTCAATGATCTGGACAATTCTATGGATCATCAACAGTCTGACATGACCCCTTGCTTAAAACAAGGGACGTGTAGTTATCCAAATTGTTCCATTAACATAGGTGTTAACTAAATACAAAAGCTATAACCAGATTTTCACTTATTCAAAACCTCAAGTATAGTGCCAGCGCTTACAAAACTATTGTCTCCTATCAACTTAGAGGAAATGATTATATGAACAAAAAAACATAAAACAAAAATCCAGAAGTAAAAATTACTATCTTTCAATTCAGCCCCACAACATTAGTCCACTCTGTTTAATCTTTTGTAAAAATAAATGGGCCTCCAAGTTGTATCTTGTAGAGGATATTCGACCAAGGGATTGTCGCAATCAGGTCGGCAAACAAACTGATCTGGACCAATCTGCAAGCAAAACCACAACCAGGGTGGTTCTTGTAGATAGAGCCACAAAAGGGAATCTCGAATCCAAGAGTCCGGGCATCATTTCTTCAAGAAATCTCAAAAATCCTTATGAAAACAGTTGGAAAACCAAGACCGCGCACCAAATTATACCAGTTATAAAGGGCAAAGAATGGCTTTTAAACATCGGAAAGCTTCGAGATAGTCGATGAAGATTGGTTGTGGAGATCCGATAAGCCAAGAATCTCTCACCTCCAGAAGTCTTCGACGGTTGCGAAGGTGTGGACAGGTCGGATGGAGCTGCCCCAGGCGGCCTGCTTGGATTTGGCAGAGGGGTTGTCGAACCAGAAGGTCCAGGAGTGCTCCAGGGGGTGGGGGCGGGCATCCCGGCAAGACACCGGCGGTTCCGCCGAGCCGTCCCCCGCGATCTCGCCCTCCTCCAGCTCTTCCGACAGCTCGCCTTCCCTTTCTCTCCCCTTCTCTTCCGAAGGCCTGGCAACCTTCGCTCCCTCCCCCGCCATCGTGCTCTCTTCCCCTCTAAACAGAGAGCCCACGGCACAGGCGAGCCCTTGCGACTGAAAATGTCGACAAAGTGCGAGTTGGCAGAATTGAGACAAGAGAGTCGGTGGATCTGAGTCGTACACGACCGGGTGTCAGTATAGGTCCGCAGGGTGCAAATGGGTTAGACCGGATCAACTTATGAGTGGCTCGATGGATATCCAATTTTTTGTTTAAGACTTAATTTTGGACTCGGATCCAATCTAATAAAAACCATATATATATATATATATATATATATATATATACACACACGTACAAATTTTAGGATGTC
>JAOXJJ010000002.1:8403125-8413224 GCA_025769935.1 Phoenix roebelenii | reverse complement strand
GAGGAGGGTGGTGGTGGTGATCGTGGCTGTCAGGCGGTTGTAACCGCCTCAGTTGGTGATCACCGCCTCTGGGACTCCAGATGGGCCGGCCATGTTGGGCTTGGCCCATTAGCCCACTGTATGTGGGCTGGTTCTCACACAAGTAATTTAGGTAAGGAGTACAATATATGCAAAATTGTAGGCCATATCAATAGAATCTTGTTTACTTTTTCCCCTTGGAGATTAGTTAATGTAATGGACTCTCTCTCTCTCTCTCTCCATCACTATTGATATAGGAGCAAGAGCTCGAGTCATCCTAGATGTGCGTCGTGTTTGGATCGTCGCTTTGATTTGCCCGAATTACAGTAAATCCAAAATTTTCAGCACCTAGTTACCTTCAGCCTTCATCTACAAAATCCAGCAGCATCCATCTCCGACTGTATCATCTATCTTTCCCTCCACCCCATCTCTCCACACATGCAAACATGCATGCATCTGTGTGGTGCAAGTAAGGGTAGTATCTGGCTGATTCCAGTTGGGCCTGTTGGGTTTTGAGTTTTGCATATCCTACTCATTGAAGGATCATATATATCAAGTCTGAGTCTAGGAAATCAAATATCTTAAAATCCATTGAGTCCTTGATCAGGTTTGGCTTTGCTAAGACACATATGATGGATGGCCTTCGGGCTGGGGTCTACCGTGGTGGATTAGATATGGAATCCCCATTATTTTGATATTTGTAAGAGGGGAAAAATTGAAAAAAATCCTTAAAATTCTAAGGGAAGAGAAAAAAATCTTTAAACCAAGTGAAGTAAGCACCAAGTGAACAACGAAAGCATCAGGCATCACTTAGGCAATGTTATTGGTCGAGACTAGTAAATACCACTTCAGGTGATGCTCACTAGAGATGGTTCAACAAACAAACACTATATCATTTAAACTGCAATGACCACCTCTCATTATTTCTATTATTGTACAATTGGTACAGGTTCATTATATATTACTGGCACTTTTTATAAATGCTTTCAAAAATTTACTTGACGTTCAACATTCAACGGATGCATTCAACATTTTGTAAAGCATGTATATTGTAAAATATAAGATAAAATTATGGTGAAGTATATATTTTTACTATATTTGATCATATGCTATCATAATAGATACATTCAAAATTTTGTAATAATCTGAACATCATTTCACAATCAAATTGATTAACTAAAATAAATATTTTTTGCTCAATTTCATTTGTGTAAAGTAATGCATTCAAGATTTTATTATAATAAAACAACCGAAACATTCCAAAACAAATTGATCAAATGATAGAATTCAAGTCGAACAATAATGTTTTATGTCATCTGAAACTCAAATTTTAAGTTTTTCTTTGTATATTCATCATTCAAAAATTTCAGTTACAAGTGCAAATGTATTTTGGCCAAAAAAGGGGTTTCAACATCGTTTCCTATTGTTAGTCCCATATCTATCTCTATTTCCAAACAACTTGTAAAATATAAGATGAAACAATTATAGGTTTAGTTACAGTTTATATAGATTATTATGAAAGATTCAAAATGCAAAAATGGTAAATACATAAATTAAAGGGAGTTTCCAGCCAAATAAAATAATTGAAGGGAGTTGTTTCATTTTGCTCATTAAGTAGACTTTTCTCTACTTCTTCGAGTGTCGATGCAATTTCTTATATATTAGAATTTGAAATTTTAATAAAATATAGAATCAAAATCTGGATCACATGTTTGGATTGTGGTCTTTACAAACTTCTTTAAAATCAGATCCATAGTATGCAAAAATTGATAATTTATTCAACATGCTAAACCTAACATGATTTTTGAAAAATTAGTTTCTTGATTAAGAGGAGGCATGTGGCTTCATGATGAGGACTGTGTCGCAACTATTCATGAGGGATAGAAGCATTCCAAACCTAACATGAACCAGGAAATTCAATCAACAAGGGAGCTTTAAGAAATATTGAGAGGAAAATAAAGAACCAGGGAAGCACTTGCTCGTGCTGCATTAACTGGTTCACATACTATTCTCCCATCAAGAGTTCGCTCGTCATGGTTCCTCCTCTCCATAGTTTCTATTATCCTACATTTGTTTAAAATAATCTACAGGATTTTCAGGTGAATGATGTTTCAAATCATGACTCAACACTAGATTACCACATCACTTGCTAATCATTCCATTCAAGGATATTTAACAAGCCATGCTGTGTTGTGCTAATTGATAATAGGACTAAAATTTCTGAAGGATAGTCATTCTAGTGTTTACCACTTTTAAAACCTTATTCCGTCCAATGTCTTATGCTCCAATATATGAAGATGCACAATTACATGAAACTAGAATATGATTAAGAAGTTCACCAATTGTTGGATGGCTTAAGATCAAAGATTGTGTACATGATCGTTGGGGAAGCATGAGACGATAAAACTTAAGTAGAATTTTACCTTCCCCTGTGGTTTTCCTTATTAGATGCAAAGCATGATCAAACTATGGTTCCATGGTTCCATACCAAAGTATTCAAAACACAGCCATGTTGAGCTATAACAAAGGACAAGGAAACACTAAGAACTTCAGGACCTGAAATTTAGATAGCGTGCCATCAATTATAATGAGCATATTGATATTTAGAAACATGCAAAAGCCAGAAATAGATGCCAAGTATGTTTCTCTTGTATACTGACCAATTACTAAATGAGTATAAAAGAGGGTAAGAAACATGTATGCTACCACACACAATATTGAACCAGCTTCCATGTTATCCAAAATTTGATTTTATAGATTCCTATATCATAGCTAATTATTAAACTATAGAAACCAAGAAAAATAGTTCTAGATAATATCCCAAATTTGGTGTTACAGAAACTTTTATATCCCAATTTTTTATATCCGGTTACAAGGAAATTACAGTTTATGCCTATCCCATAATAGACTAAAATTTGCAACATGGCAAGAGATTAGAATAGCACTTGATGGAAAATTATATAAAATGTTTGCAAACTATCATTTCTAATCCTAAATCAGTAAGGTGTATACATGGCAAAAAATGTGAGCAATTGAAGAACGGTGCATCCGTTGATCATCGACACCAATAGATGATGAAGTTGCCCATCCTTTAGTTTTCAGGAAATAAATTAAGCTTCCTCGACAATCTGAAAATTTATATTTTGTTTGATCAGTTTGCATACAGGGACAATATGGTCATTTGGAAAGGTCATATAACTGCGCCTCTGTATGGCACTGTACAAGGAGGGGTCTCATACTGTTACTTCAGTCATTGATGTGATGTATTTTGGAAAATTTGGGAGGCAAATAACATTGGTACAATGCCCCAATCTCATGAAGGGTGGAAGCAAGACTCTCAGGGTTATCTTGAACTTTTATGAAAAATAAAGGTAAAATATGTGAAGATAATTAATCAAAATTTTATATGAAAGAGCCAATCTCCATCCCACTGGTACAAGCAGGCATGTGAGGCTTACACCTACAAGGTGCAACTCTTAGGACATGCAAGGCCTAAAAAAAGTTACGCATAGTCCCATAGTAGGTAAACTTAGATATTATGCATTTTAAGAATGACAAATATTCATAAATCGAGGTCCAACCTTATGTTCAAATATGTTCTATATTGATTACATAGATATTTATTATAAAAAAAAGAGATTGCTTCACCCTAGTCCTCTCACTCATGGCCTAGGATCCACACTAATTGCCGGCATATGCAAAAAAAGGCAAAAGAAACAAAGGCAAGCTAAAAAAGGCCCAGTAAGTCATCTCTATCTCAGATCATTGCATGGGTATACCAAAGAAAAGAACCAAGCTCAAGCACCACAAATAAAAATCCTATTAGCAAAAAAAGAGAGCTTCAAAGAAGATATTATTTAAGAGCTTTTATTGTGAGCTAAAAGATCACATCATAAACTTCAGAGAGTTGGTGAAGCACCTTCAAGAGTATTCAAGTCAACTAATAGTCTTGCTCCACTTATTGTTTTATATATTTATTTCAGAGCAATACTTATTGTGCTTTAATTCTATTTATTCTTTATTGTAACAAATTTCAAGTTTGAAATATGGTGTAAAGGTCCATCCAAACCTGTAATTGGATTGTGTTGAGCCTAGAATTTGCTCGGGGTAGTTTTTGGTTGATTGGCCTAGAAAATCAAGTTGGTTGATTATGAACCCGGAAAACAATTATTAAACATTTTGGTTGATTGACTTAGAACAATCAACTAGGTTTGGTTGTGATCCCAAAAAACAACTGGGTTATAACCTGGAATATAGATTAGAGATCTTGAAAAGTGGAAGTAGGTGCAGGGTTGACATGAAACTGCTATAAACTTTGTGTTCCTGCCTTGCCTTTTTTTTGCTTTAGTTTTTTGCATACTTACTTATTATTTACTTGCTAAAATCATCATTCATCTGCAAAGGATTCAATTTCACTACATTATTTAAAGCTTTCTAAGAAACCAATTCACCCCCCTCTTAGATATAATTGGGCAATAAGTGGTATCAGAGCCTGGTACTCAAGCCACTCATTGACCTAATTATCAAGAGTTAAAGATCTATGGTAGCTCATGTTGGTATCTCTCTCCTCGATTGTCAATCCATGAATAAACCTCCTCTATTTAATGACACCAACTATACTTATTGGAAAGCATGCATTCACATTTTTATTCAGGCATTTGACTATGATATGTGGAATCTCGTAATAAATGGTCCTCACACACCCACAAAGATTATTGATGGTGTTTCTCTTCCCAACCCGAAGAGGAATGAGATAAATTAGATAAGAAGATGGCTTAACTGAATTCTAATACCATTTTTATATTGCTCCTTTGATGCTAATAAATTTAATCACATTTCTACCTGCTTATTTTCTAATGAAATCTAGGATGGACTTGAAACAATTCATGAAGGCACTAACCAGGTTAAAGAGTCCAAAATTAATATACTTGTTCATAATTATGAACTATTTGAAATGGAGTCTAGTAAATCAATATCTAATATGTTTACTCAATTTATAAATATTATAAATGGTCTAAAAAGTCTAAATAAATTTTATACTAATAGTGATTTAGTGAGAAAGATTCTCAGGTCTCTATCAAGAATGTGGGAGGCAAAAGTCATAGCTATCTAAGAAGCAAAGGGCCTCAATATCCTTTCTCTAGAAGAACTGCTGGGATCACTAATAACTCATGAACTATCCATAAAGCAAAACCAAGAAGAGGATGAATCAAAGAAAAAAAGGGCCATCGCTCTCAAATCAACTATTCAACAAAAAAAAGAGAGATAAGAATCTAATGACATTGAGGGTGATTAAGAAGTGGCCCTTATTGCAAGAAGATTTAGAATATTCATGAGAAGATGGCAAGGATTGAGAAGAAGAATCTTGGCAAAGGAGGAACAAGGAAAGGAAAAGGAAAAAGAATAGCCGCTAAGATGCTTTGAATGTAAGAAATCTAGTTACTTCAAAGCTGACTGCTCACTGCTAAACAAATCTCTGAAGATGACAAGAAAGAAGGCAATGGTCGCTACATGAAACAATAGCGACGAATCCAATTCAGAGGAACAAAATCAGGAAATAACCAATCTATGCCTCATGATTCATAAGGATGAGGTAAATTCTAAGCCTTTGAATGATTTTAAATTTGATGGAATTTCAGGATACTTTTTGTGATTTATTAGATGAACTTAAAAAGCTTAGTCAAAAGAATAAAGAGCTAAAACTAAAAATTCAAACCTTGGTAAACGAAAATAAAGAATGCAAAACAAACATTACTGCAAGAAAATTAGAACTTAAATAAAGAGGTAAACAAGTTAAAACTTTTGGTTGATAAATTTACCTTGAGCTCTGAAAAATTAAATATGATCTTGGATAGCCAACAAGTTGTATTTGATAAAGCAGGACTTGGCTACAACCCCCTGCTAAAGCAAAAATCTTTAAAGAAAATATTTATCAAATAGTCAAATAATCAATCAAGAAAAACAACTTGCTATAAATGTAGTAAAACTAGCTACAAATTCTTTATCTGCGATTACAAAGCAAATATTAAACTATGATTTGATTATCCAGCTGGTGATGATAGCTTGGAAAAACTATAATATGGTGTGCTGCATCTTGAAATCTTCTTGAAGCTTGAAGGGAGCAACTTAATGTCTTCATAATTGTTAAGAGTCATCTGTTGAGAACATAATTTTTCTACATGTCAACATTTAAATCAAGTTATAGCTTTAGGTAAGTCGACCCCTGGTTTCCTTCAACATGAAAATCATTTAGAAAGGTTTCAAATATAACGATGCGTTCACATGCCTAGGCTTGCCTAAAAGGATTTTCTTCTTCAAAGTCCATAATTCTTCACCTTGGAGCAAGAAACACTTTTTATAGAATCCTCTGCAAGCTTGATCGTATTTTGGATAATCTCGAGTGGATGTAGCGATTTTCTGATGCATCAATCAAATTCCTTCCCACGTGCCTTTCAAACCACTCTTCGGCCATTTTCTCCATGCAATCTGCCAATATTCTGCTGGAAGTACTCCCTATTACAACCTCATTACGACAACTTAGTTTGAAGACTTTCATGTTTGCTGTCTACTTTCTCACAGCGCGAAATTCAGATCAGTGTTATGTTTCCAATGATATGATTTAAACGTTTAGTGTGAAATAAGAATGCATCATCACTAAAATTTCTTGTTTTGCGGTCAAACTTGCCTAGTTCGCTTCTAGGGGCCAAGAGTACTTGTAAATCCATGAAATTTCAGGTTACCTATAGTTTCCTCTTTTTCTTGCTGATTCTTTAATGCACAGTTTGGATGTTGAGCATGGCCTGGCATATAAAGGAATGCAACTCAAATAAGCATCTCAAATTGTAGTGGGATTCATGGACATGAAATCCTGAGGGATGGGCAGCGAAAATTCAAGAGTTGTTTATGAAAATTAAGTGCAAGAGTCCCAAAAAATTGCAAAGAAGAAGATGGCCTTTTTGAACTCCTGAAGGCGTTTGATTGGGCTTTTCCAAAGTGCTGAAGTTTGAAGAGGATTATACAATCTGTACAAAGAAAGTGTTCCTCGTCCAGCTAAACAGGGAACCTCAGGGGCCTAAAAATGAAATAATGGCAAAATCTGGAACAAGCACAGGTAGCAGCTGAGTAGGAAGAATGGAAGATAAGGGAGCAGCACACTTGTAATGACTCGAGTTGATTTTAAGCCCATTAAATACTTTTAAGTTCGCAGTCTTGTTCTCGTATTGTCTTTCACAAGAGACTGCCATCTCAACCAGTTGGCACCCTCAGTTTATGCTTTTATTGTGTCCAAGCACAGACTAACCAGCTTCATTTTTAGCTAATGAGCGAAAGCACTGCAAGTCCTCCTAAGTTAATTGTTTGTGTTTACAGCATACCAATAATAAAGAAAAGAGCTATATGTAATGCAAAGGTATCCTATCTTTTCAATTTGTGACAAGGTAAAATGAAGATACGCAGAGAAATCATAGTCGCATCACTAAAAAATGGTGCAAATCTCATCTTTTATTCTTTATATGAAATTTTTCTGTAAATTCTGATTGCATGATGATATTTGCTAATATGATACTGATTATTTCTTCAATGTTCTGCAGGCTGATGAGAGAGCCGTTCTGAAGCATTTTAACTGGCCTGAAAGGAAAGCTGATGCATTGAGAGAAGCTGCTTGTGAGTACCGTGATCTCAAACAGGTAGAAGCCGAAGTTTCTTTTTCAAGGATGACACATCGATGCCATGTGATGCCACCCTGAAGAAGACATCAAACTTGCTAGATAAGTGAGTATGATGGCGACATCATTGTTGCTTTGGAAATCCTGGCTGTATTCCTTCTCTGGGTTTGAATCAGTTCGACATTCAGAAAGGGAATGAACACAGGAGGCACTTGTCTTCCAGGGTATTCGCATTGCTTATCAGGTGCACCATTGAAGTATATCACAACATCACCACATGAAGGTTGAAGTCCAATATGAAAGTACTTGTGGATATCAGTTGCAAAATTCTTCAACAGGGGACCATTTCAGAAAGTAATCTCTGTTATAAAGGTTAACACACATTTATCATTTATTTACGCATAGACTTGAGACATCAGTATGTCTATCTAGCTGAACCAGAGACCTTGCCAAATATATGCATATGTTACATCCATGCATCCACTGAAAGGCCATTGCCGGTCCGGGAATCCGGGATCCTGAGGGCAGGGGACAACCTAATATTTGGCATTTTGTGTTCTTTTGTGTAAAGTGACTGTTTCAAGAATTTCTTTGCGCTAGTCAGCTCTAGCCTTTTACCATTGCACTAAGCGATAGCCCCTACATCCATGCATCCACACATATAAGCATTTTGAAGACTTTTATTTTTTCCTTGTTTGCTTGGCAGTTTGCCGGAGGTCAGACGATGTGTGCTTTTGGGGAGCTTAGAGAGCGGATTCAATCAAAAGGAAGAGGATCAAAGGATCTGCTTCCTATTACCACAATGTCTTGGCATAGCATCATAGGTTCCCAGAAATAATTTAAGGTGGAAGGCAAGCTAGGGGTGACATATCGAAAGTGTTAGCTTGAAATGTTGTAAGATGATAATACGCTAATGATAGTTGGCCAAGTAACTGGTTTTTCCAAGAGTTTGGATTCGGTTGTCAGAACTGGGAGCATTATCTGTAGTTCATTATGTGTTGGCTCATGTGAGACCCAATTAGACAATTATGCGGTAGGGGCTTGGAGCTTTGTTAGAGGAGTACAATAAATTGCAGCATTGGACCTCCAAATAAGTTGAATGTTATGAGCCTTATAGCATCTATTTCGACAAAACTACTATGCTAGCTTTTCCATTCTTGTGAAAGTTTTTCCTTGGACTTGTTTCTAAATATGTGGCACAAGCGTAGCAACCCTTTAATGAGGCTCTCGTGGTATTTTTTTTTTTATTGAAAGATCTACATCTCTCATATCGAAGATTGGATAAAGATTTAAATATAATGGCAGAAATCAGAATGCTAGAAATTGGCAAATTGTAGGAACATAGTTAAACAAATTTTTGACGCAAACAGGAATGGGAGGTTGCTGAAACTTGGATGATGGCGGCTGATTTCTCTTCTTCTTCTTTTTTTTTTGCCAATGGCGGTTAGGGTTTCTTGTGGATGGAGAAAGGATGAAGATGATGGATGGCTAGTGGGTTCAATGGGGTTTAATGGATGGTGGCCGAAATTGGGGATTGTGTTTGAATGGACTAAGGGCTGATGGAGTTTTGTTGGGACCCAAATCTGATTGGGTCTGCGCGTGAGGTTTGGAGGCATGAAAGGGGTTTTGGAGTTCTAATGGGAGTAGGATTCTAGATGGCATGAGCAAAGGATGGCATGGAATAGGAGAGGATAAGTATGGAGTCGAATGAGAAAGTCTCACCCTCGCTTAATCCAATGGTTGGCATGAAGAGGAGAAGGCGTCTCACTTATCCCCTTCAACCCCTCTTGGCGTCGCACCAAGGAAGAGAAGAATCCCTCTTCTCACATAAAAGGCTCTCAAGGCTTTCAAAAAACTTAATTAATCAATCTTTCTTCTCTAAATTTTATTCTTCAACCTCTCCTTTATATAGAGTAAGAGGTTGAAAAATGCAGGACTCTTACAATCTGAAATTTAAGACTCCTTCCAAACATTGACTCCTCCTAAACATGAACTCTTTCTAAATATGGACTCTTTTAATTTTAAATCAAACAATTGACTAAGTCAACTAATTAGCTAGGACTCCCACTTGACTTTAGCTAAGAGTACAAGTCAACTAGGATTTTTCCCACACGCCACAAAAACAAAATGAATAGACTCAAAACTCATAAGGACTCTTCAACACCTTGGACCCAATGTGGTTTAGGCAATGGACACTAACTCAAGAGGACTTGTGTTGCCCAAGAAGACAACCCAAGAGGGGGGGTGAATTGAGTTTTAATTAAATATTGATCAATTAAAAATATACTGAGTAATTAACTAAGTCTATTGCAAGCGAATTAGTTAGATTACTAGATGCAGTGAGTGAAGAGAGTGAAAGAGACACGATGTAATACAAACACAAAAGATTTATAGTGGTTCGGAGCCAACTCTTGCTC
>JAOXJJ010000002.1:8360365-8403025 GCA_025769935.1 Phoenix roebelenii | reverse complement strand
TGTTTTTCTTCCTCGAGTCGACTCGGGTTTTCTTGGAGTCGACTCGGCTGTCTTGAGAGGCGACTCGAGATCTTCGGGAGACGTCTCGTTCTCAGAGTCCAGAAAACTGATTCTCTGTCTTTTGAAATGATTTGCCTCGAAGTCGACTCGCGCCTTGTTGGAGTCGACTCGGCTGACTTGGGGGTCGACTCTAGAATACTTGGAGTCAACTCGTTCACAGGGTCTCCGAAATTGGTTCTCAGGATCTCCAAAATTGGTTCTCTGCCTTTCAGACTGCATTCCTCTGGGAGTCGACTCGGACAAACAGAAAGTCGACTCACTAAGCATCGGAGTAGACTCGCAATCTTCTGGAGTCGACTCGGTAACAGAGTCTAAAATCCATCGTTCTGTCTTTTTGTCTGTTACCCTTTAGAGTTGACTCGGCAAGCATCGGAGTCGACTCGAAACCTTTTGGAGTCGACTCGCTGATAAGGTCTGAAACTCTTCTTTCTGTCTTTCTGTTTGTTCTCAGTCGGAGTCGACTCGTAGAGTACCGGAGTCGACTCGAGTTTGTGCCAGAACCTTTAAATCACTCGGAGTCGACTCGCAAAGTTCCAGAGTCGACTCGTGATGTAGACTTTGTAAGTTCAAATTAAGTCCAATACTTATCCAAATTACTTTGAACCAAAGCTCGAGGCACTTAACCAAAGATTCACACATACTTGCCTGAAACATTAGATTGAATTTATTAGTACAACATAAAATATACTCAAATGCTTTGAGCTCATCAAAATCAATTAGGGGTTTACTCAATCACTCCACAACTTGACATGACCCAAATCAAAGGACTCAATCTGTACACATGCCCAAGATGATTTGGGCTCAATGCTCCTACATCAGTTCCCTCCTACTGCGAAAGAACTCGGCTCCGTCGAGTTACGCGACTGATAGAGCTCGTACAGGTCAGGGTTTAGGTGTTAGACCTCTTCCGTCTTCAGCCACGAACAATTTGAAAGAGGTCGGTTCTTTGGATTGGGTTGGTTTAGTAAGGTCATATTGGGTAGTACTATATTAATCAGGTTAGATTAAGGCTGCAAATGGGTCGGGTCGACCCGAGACCCGATCCGGCCCGACCCGCATAGACCCGACCCGGCCCGACCCATGTAGACCCGACCTGACCCAAATTTTAGGATCCGCAGGTCTGGGTCGAGTCCTAAAATTGGACCCAAATCATTTTCTAGGTCGGGTCTGGGTTTACCGAACGGACCGACCTGACCTGAATGGATCCGGAGAGAGAGAGAGAGAGGGGGAGAAAAGCAAAATAGAGTTTTTTTTTTTTTTGTGGGTTGTGGCATTATTGGTTCGTCTGGATTCTCTCTCGATCTATTACACTGTTGATACCTCTGGTGTCTCGGTGGCTGGCATTTTTTTTTCCTTCTATTTTTTGGTTTTTGTTTTTTTAAAACTTTTGCTGGGAGGAAGTGAGGGAACACTGAACTGAACATGGGTCATGTGCCAGTTTTCTGCAATGGAATTGGATTTTGGAAGAAGGTCTGGGATTTTTGTTGGACTAGTATTTGTTACATTAATACTTGGGTCAAGATAGCTTAGTCTAGATTGGATTGGATCATAAATATAAATATAAAGTTTATATAATCATAAATGTATAAGTAATCCATATGAAATAAAAATATAAATTATTTATCATCCAGATATTTAGTTGAGCCCACTTGGGAAAGGTTAGGGTTTAGTCTGGTTGGAGTTTAAGTTGGTTGAAGTACAATCCTAACCAAAATCCTACTTGAGATACATTTGTAATTTTTAAATCCTAACCTAGTCCAAATTTATAAAACCTCAGATCAACCTTTGGCAATCAATGGGATGGGTGGGTGGATCCAGGCTAAGCCCAACCCAACCAACAATCAATGAAACCTCCAGCCTATCCACCCTCACCTCCATCTGCCAACGGCCCCATTACACTTACTCTCTCTCTCTCTCTCTCTCTCTCTCTCTCTCTCTCTCTCTCTTTGTGTGTGTGTGTACGTGTGTGTTCTATATTTTGGATTTCTCTAACCAAACCCAATCTAATCTCTTAAACCTAACTTGGATTGGGTTGGATTAGTTAGGTCATATTGGGTTGTACTTTATTTCTCAAGTTAGATTGGGTTTAAGTGGTTTAATATAGGGAAATATTTGGAATGTTTTTGATGGCCTAGTATTTTTTTACATTAAGACTTGGGTCAGGTTGGCTTCATCTAGGTTGGATTGGGTCATGAATAAATATACAATTTATATAATCATATATTTATAAGTAATCCACAAGAAATATAAATATAAATTATTTATTATCCATATACATAGTTTAGTACGCTTGAATAAGGTCAGGTTCAGTCAGGCTTAAGCTTAAGTTGGTTGAAGTTAAATCCTAACCAAAATCCTACTTGAGATCCAGTTATAATTTTTAAACCCTAACCTAGTCCAAATTTATAAAACCCTAGGTCAACCTTGTCCAATCAATGGGCTGGGTGGGTGGATCCAGGTTAAAGCCCAACCCAACCAGCAACAAATAAATCCTCCAGTCTGTCCACCTTATTCTTCCCATCCCCCTCAATATGCTAATGGCCCCATTACCCATATTCTCCTCTCTCTCTCTCTCTCTCTCTCTCTCTGTCTCTCTCTCTCTCTCTGTCTCCATGTGTGTGTGTGTTTGCGTTTTAGGTTTCTCTAACCAAACCCAATCTAATATCTTAACTTAAACATGGATTGGGATGGATTAGTTACATCATATTGGGTTGTTCTGTATTTATTAGTCTAGATTGGATTTATGTAGTTTAAAACAAAAAAATATTTAGAAGGTTTTTGTTGAACTAGTATTTGCTACATTAAAACTTGGGTCAGGTTGGCTTTGTGTGGGTTGGATTGGGTCATAAAAAAAATATAAAATTTATATAATCATAAATCCATAAGTAAGACATATGAAATATAAATATAAATTATTTATTATCTATATATTTAGTTGAGTCCGATAGGTAACGTCAGGGTTCTGTCAAGTCCGAGCTTAAGTTAATTAAAAGTCCATCCTAACCAATATCCTACTTGAGATCTAGTTGTAATTTTTAAACCAAACCTAGTCCAAACCTTATCCAACCCAATCAACTACTAATAAATCCTTCAGTCTCTCCACCTTCTTCTTCCTGTCCACCTCCATTTGCTAACAACCCCATTATATTTCTCTCTCTATCTATGTGTGCATGTTTGTTTTTCGAATTTCTCTAACCAAACCCAATACTTGGATTGGGTTGGTTTAGTTAGGTCATATTGGATTGAGCTACATGTATTTATCAGATTAGATTGGGTTTAAGTAGTTTAAAATAGAAAAATATTTTGAATGTTTTTGTTGGACTTGTATTTGTTAAGTTAAGACTTGGGTCAGGTTGGCTTGGTCAGATTTGGATTGGATCATAAACATAAATATAAAATTTATATAATCATAAATTTATAAGTAATCCACATGAAATATAAATATAAATTATTTAATTTCCATATATTAGTTATGTTAGTTTGGGTAAAGTCGGGGTTCAGTTTGATTCGAGTTTAATTTGGTTGAACTTCAATCCTAACAAAACCCTACTTAAAATACAGTTGTAATTTTTAAATTTCAATTAGTCTTTATAAAACCTCATGTCAACCTTATCCAATGAGTGGATTCGGCAGGTTGATCCAATGTTAAACCCAACCAAACTAATGGAGGTCTCTCCACCTTCCTTTTCCCTCTAACTCCATTTTCTAACAACCGCATTATCCATATTCTCCTCTCTCTCTCTCTATGTGCGCGTGCGTAGGCACGCATTTCGGATTGTTCTAACGAAACCCTATCTAATCTCTAACCTTAAACTTGGATTGGGTTGGTTTAGTGATGTCATATTGGGTTGTACTGTAATTATCAAGTTGGATTGTTACTAAGTAGTTTAAAATAAGAAAATATTTGAAACGTTTTTGTTGCACTAGTATTTGTTATATTAAGACTTGGGTCAGTTTTGCTTGGTTTGGGTAGCATTGGGTCATAAATATAAATATAAAATACATAATCATAAATTTATAAGTAATCCATATGAAATATAAATAAAATTTTTTGTTTTCCATATATATATAGTTGAGTCAGATTGGGTAAGGTCAGGTTCAGTTCAGTTCGAGTTTAATTTGGTTGTACTTCAATCCTAACAAAATCTTGCTTGTGATCCAATTGTAATTTCTAAACCCTAGCTAGTCCACATTTATGAAACATCAGGTCAACCTTACCTAATGAGTGGGCTGGGTAGATGGATCCAATGTTAAGCCCAACTAAGGGTGGCAATCGGGTCGGGTCGAATCATAAACGGGTAGGGTCACATGTAGGTCGGGTCAGAAAATCATAAACCTGAACCCAACCTGTTTATTAAACACGTCAGAAATTACAACATGAACCTGTCATGTTTAATAAACAGGTAATCCGACCCGACCCGTTTAATCTGTTTAATAAACAGGTAACCTGTTTGCCCAACCCGATCCGACCTGTTTAACCTGTTTGCCCAACTCGACCCGTTTAACCTGTTTAGACCGACCTAACCCGACCTGTTTAACCTGTCCAACCTGACCTGTTTAGACCCGTTTAACCTGTTTAACCTGTTTAGACCCGTTTAGACCTGTTTAGACCTGTTTAACCTGCCCAACAGTTAAATGGATTAAACGGTTTAAACGGATCAGACATCTAAAATCCGTATCCGACCTAATTAATAAACAGGTTAAACGGGTCGATCTGTTTACGACCCGAACCTGTTTAGGCCAAACCCAAATCTGTTTATGGCGGGTCGAACACGAATCGGATTGAAGGGTCGGATCATATTTTACCACCCCTAAGCCCAACCAAACCGACAATCAATAATTCCTCTTCCCTTCCACCTCCATTAGCCAACAGCCACATGACCCATATTCTTTTCTCTTTCTCCCTCTCTCTTTCATTTCCTCTCTCCATATGTGCGTGCACATTTCAGATTTCTCTAACCAGACCGAATCTAATCTTTTAACTTAAACTTGGATTGGGTTGAATTAGTTAGGTCATATTGGGTTGTACTGTATTTATCAGGTTAGATTGGTTTTAAGTAGTTCAAAATAGGAAAAAATTTGGAAGGTTTTTGTTGGACTAGTATTTGTTACATGAAGAGCTGGATCAGGTTGGCTTTGTTTGAGTTTGTTTGGGCCATAAATATCAATATAAAATTTATTTAATCATAAATTTATAAGTAATTCATATGAAATATAAATATAAATATAAATTATTTATTATCCATATATTTTAATAGAGTCAGCTTTGGTAAGGTCAAGATTTAGTCAGGTTGGAGCTTAAGTTGATTGAAGGTCAATCCTAACCAAAATCCTACTTGAGATCCAAATGTAACTTTTTAAGCCCAACCCAGTCCAAATTGATAAAACCTCAGGTCAACCTTATCCAATGAGTGGGTTGGGCGGGTGGATCCAAATGAGGCTCAGCCCAACAAAGAACCAATAAATCCTCCATTCTCTCCACCTTCCTCTTCCTATCCACCTCCATTTGCCAACAGCCGCATTACCCATGTTCTCCTCTCTCTCTCTCTCTCTCTCTCTCTCTCTCTCTCTCTCTCTCTCTCTAAGTGTGTGCATGCATTTTGGATTTTCCTAACCAAACCAAATCTAATATCTTAACTTAAACTTGGATTGGGTTGAATTAGTTAGGTCATATTGGGTTGTACTGTATTAGGTCAAATTGGGTTTAAGTAGTCTAAAATAGAGAAATAATTGGAAGGTTTTTGTTGGAATAGTATTTGTTGCTTTAAGACTTGGGTCAGGTTGGCTTTTTCTGGTTTGGTTTGTGTCATGAATATAAATATAAAATTTATATAATCATAAATTTTAAGTAATCCATATGAAATATATATATATATTATTTATTATACATTTATCTATTTGTATCACCTTTGGTAAGATCAGGGTTTAGTAAAGTTCAAGCTTAAATTGGTTGAAGGTCAATCCTGACCAAAATCCTACTTGAGATCTAGTTGGAAATTTTAATTCCCATCCTAGTCCAAATTTATAAAACCTCATGTCAACACAATTAAATCAGTGGATTGGGCAAGTGGATCTAGGACAAGGCCAACCCAACAAACAGCCAATAAATCCTCTGGTCACTCACTCTCTCTCTCTCTCTCTCTCTCTCTCTCTCAATGTGTGTATCTGTGCTCTCTTTCCTAGAGTTGGAAACTAATCAACCTGTCTTTGGCCTTCAAATCCAATTCCGTCCTTTTTGTAATATTGGGATGAGATGAGGACCGAGAAGGCTAAGGAATCAAGAATTTTATCCTAAATGTGATATGTAACGTATAAAATATAATATACAAAAATGGAAACCATTCTTATTTTCCCAATCCCCTAAGAATGAAAACGCTAAGTTGTGCCATGATAGTCACATCTAACAATTGAAATTCACATTTGTTAACACCTAATTGATGCCACATAGGTCACGCCCAACGATCGAGATTTATCAACCTCGCTATTGGTTTTTTTGTTAGTTGTAAAGTCTACTTTTCACACCATATAATATAACTATAGGGTCCAAGTTGAATCTTTTACACGAACGGAACAACCATGGGATCACCCCCTCCTCCACATATCTCAAAGCACTCCAAAATCCATCATTCATCTATTGGTGCAGATCTCAAAGCAAGCAGCTGATGATCCAACGTTGATTTTGCATGAATGTGAATCCTTGTTTTGCATCAAAGATATAACCGTCCCAACACCTTTACCGGACCGACTCAAATCCCATCAAATTTGGATTCTACTCTCCTATTGCCATCCATTTGGATATGACTGGCTACTCTTTCCTTCCCCTCCAATCAACTCTGGTCCTCATATTTCTTTATACCTACAACCCTCCTACGACAACTAATCTTTCACATACTTGTAGTCTAATATATACTTATAGACAAGAAAATGAGTAACGGACATCATACCTTGAGAAGAATCAGATAAATGGACATTGCTATATCACAAATCTCTGGTACGATTTGTCCACGCTAGCCAGGTGAAGTTCCTGTCAAATTCCAGACAAAACAGGCTGCCCCATGCATTAACAAGCAGAAGGATTCTCAGGGCCTCTAGCATGAAAGGAGATAAACATTTTCATTCTTTGTTTACAGGTTTTCCTGTGTAGTGACTCAGGCAAGTGCTGTTCAAAAGAAAAATGGATATTTGACTGCTTCAAAATAGGTATGGTTCCACCACCTTTTCCAAAGCACCTTCAAAAGTTTACCATCCCTAAGTTGCCAAAAGAGATTAACAAAGAGAGGAATAATTTTGAACCTACAGGTTCTACTACATGTATGAGGGAAAAGAAAAAGTTTCGACATGCCAATTAGAAAATCAGACTTCGGAAGTTCAGTGTCACCTATGATCACTGCTTATCAGTTGATGACTCCTTAAATTTTTTAGACTCTGCATCCTTGATGGAACTTGGAAGGTTATGCTTATTCTCCAATTTTACATCACCCCTCGTCCGTAATTCGAATCCATCGCCCTCATTTGAAAGATCTGCCAAACTAGTAGATTCTGTGGTGATTCCACCTACTTCAGGTGATGTCTCCATTTCTGAATCCTCATCTGAATTTTTCTCCTCAGAATCACTGCCCTTGGTACTGTTATCATTTTGATTAGCTAGAGTTAAAGCACCTTCATCTGTCTCCATTTTCAAATGTACATCTTCAGCTGCCACCTCTGGCTCAGCAGGACGCTGTTGGATAGGCACTGCATTACTAATAATTTGGCCTGTTTGCAATCTTTCCTTGTATACTGCCATCTCACTTCTATATCTCTCCTTATCCTTCAGACCTCTCTCCTGATATACCTGAAATTCAGATTTATGAGGGCAAATGAGTGCTTGGTTACATGGATCAATTTAGAATGTGCAGTTTTCACCATTACAAGAACAATCAGTCATTGTTTTCTTTTTTCTTACAGCTTTTTCAGTCTCAGTTAAATTATTCCATAGATCTCCAATCATTTTACTGATTTCTCTGTCCTTCCGTGGATGAAGTGGCTTAAGCCTCACATGCTGCTCTGCAAAAAAGAAATTATATCCACTCCTATTTGGCTTTGGATGTGCGGGGTCTCTCTTACTCAGTTTCTTCCTACGTTGGCGACAGCGAGCGCCCCTCACATTGCTGTTGTAAGAAACCCCAGAATATTGTGGTACTTGGGCAATGATCTGTTCAGGAGTGTGATAGAGCACACCTTTTAGCTTTGCTGAGCCAACAGTAACAGTGACAAAATAGCCACCCTCAAATTTGCCATCAATTACTCCAACCACTTGAGTATTTGTAGGTGAGGATAGACCTAATGCAGTCAGGGAAGCAAGTGATGAGTAATTATAGCACATGCCCTCATACCTAGCAGATATAGAAGAATAATAAAAGAATTAATTAAGTTAAAATATTAACTAAGCTCATCGATATATTGTTGGAAAAGAAATCCAGGAAACACAATGGAATGCTAGTTGTGTCCCATCCAATCCCCATGAGGAATAATCATCAGTTGGATGCTTCCGGTCTCAAGCTCATCGAACTCACTAGTTGGTTAACGGTCATGTTTCTCTCCGTTTAGAATTGGATGATACAGAACATATTTTACTTTATTACAGCAGGCAGCAACAGAGGATTCCTCATGGAACAAAGGAAATTGATTATTGTTAAACATTTGGCTTCTGATAGATATTAATTAATTGATCAGAAACAAACTCACCATTTCTTCTCCTACGCTTCTGAGCAACTGCCTGAGTTTCAGGATACGGCATCATAGGTTCCATTGACCTTGCAGATGTACCTGATGTTACAGGTGTGTGTGAAGGAGCTGCAAAAGAAAAATATGACAGATGAGAAAGCACAGAAGATAAAAGAAAAGGAGAAGAAACAACTGATGTGTGTCATGAACAGACCAGTTGGAGGACAACTACATCCCTGTGATCCGAAGAAATAAATATGCTCATAGTGATGTAATAAAGACATGTAATATTTGCGCAGTACAAAAGATGCATTAGTGGCTGTAGAGGGGAAACTAAAAGCAGCAGTTACTTCTTTCCATCTCCTATCTGCAATCACCTGCAATTAAGCAGAGAATGAGCACTGTCTGAAATGTAACATAAGCCATGACATTGTTGCAAATCTTTGTAACTTACCAAATAAGGATTTGTGGAAGGATTTGGAGACAGGTTATCAATTTATTTTTGAGATTTGAAAGGATGAGGCATTATGTCATACATATTACATACATACATACATACATCAACCGTGATGGCATTTTAGGGAAAGAAGATGTTATGCATTTGAACCATCTTCAACATTAGAAGATGATGCAAAGTGGGCCAATTAGTAATACCTACATCCACAGCAAAATGAAGTAGCTGTTCGATACATACATGCATACATACATATAGTTAGTTTGTTATTCCTACTTGCTGGCTGCTCCAAGTCCCATGTGACAGTATATATGCATGAACCAGTTCTCATAGCGAAGTGCAGATAACTTACCAGAATAGATCTCCATAGCAGTAAATGGCTTAAGCGCACAAGATATGGCAATATGAAAGACTACAATGGAAAATTCTCTATGCCTTCTGATAGGAATGTTCTCTATCCATAAAGGTAGCCACTAATGCTACAATAAGTGATATTGGTAAACATCTAACCCTTTTCAGTACCTTCTGCCATTCTCTGATCTCATATTTCCAAGGATGGTACGATATGGAGTAGGTATTTTCTTCAACTGCCATGCCTTGAGCATCAACTTGCATATTAAGAAATGAAAGACAAATATTTTTTCCTTGATGTGACAGCCTAAAAAGGTGGAAATAACAGTCTAGTTTGGCAAGGATCCTCAAAATTTTTTACCCTTCTTATTGCCGTTTACCTCAGAAAAATCTAGGATATTTGATTTTCTTCCCTTACATATCCGTGGTTTTGTGCAGTCTTTACATAATGTTTCCCAAATGCATTAAGATATTTGTTTATATAGATACGGTTTAATTGTCTACGTAAATTGAGTAAATCAAGTTGCAAATTATAAAATTACTGATAAAATTAGATCATTTGGTTGCAGAAAGCTTATGAATCAAAAGATAAAATTCAAACAGCAAGAAGTTTTAGAAGAAACAGACATTCTTGAGCAAAACTAGAGATGATAATGATGATAATGATGTGTGTGTGTGAGAGAGAGAGAGTTTAGAAGCAAAAATATTTTAATGTTGTCCTTTCATCAGAACACAAAATGCCAGGTATCAGATGAAACAATCTAGCATCAGAAACACCTTTCATCTGCAAGCAAAACTGAAATTAAAAATTGGAGGAGCCTTGATATTAGAAATTAAAGTCATAACCTAGTTATCATGCAAGAAAGGAATAGGACAATAAAAGGCACATGAACATGCACATTCACATGTGCTGGAATCCATCAACACCCACAAACACCAAGGTAACATAACAACCAAATCAGACTAACATCAACTATGGCATCCAAGATATTTGCTTCACATTATTTCTGCTTTCATTCTTTTGAAAATGAGTATTTTACACTCATCTGCTTTGAGCTTTTTGCGTCGGGAATCCAGAATTTCTTTTTGAGGAAACAATAGCATACCATTGACTGCAATTGTTAGTATTGAATTCTGTTTCACTAATGCAACCACTTGAAAGAACAGATCAAGATTCGCTGTACCGGTACCGGTCGGCGTACTGGTGGCAGCCCAGAGCAGTACGTACCGGTCTCGGTTGAATGGCCAGATTTTGGGTTCCAGAGGTTTTTTTTTTTCTTGAAGTTTTGTCTCTGTTGGATCTTATTGTGTGAAATTAAGTGAAGTTTGATGTTTTTTTATTGCATTTTTTATGAAAAACCATAGCACGCCGCACTGTAGTTTTAAAAAAATTGAAAAACTGACGTACTGGTGCGAATCGGCCAGTTCCCACCGGTACATGGCCAGTACCGGTATAGGTCGGTTCTCCAAAAAAAATAATCCGGTATCAGATTCCATGCTAATCCAGTACCGGTTCAGGATGGTACTGGTACAGCAGACCCTGGAACAGGTGGTAGAAATTGATCCTTTTTCAGATAAGAAAATACAAAATCTATTTCATAAGGTGAAAACCATAATATGAATTGATAATTCTTTTACACGGATGAAACCCTGAAAAAAGTTTTTGTTGAAATTGCTTAGTTTTCTAAGACTCATACTTTCTCCCACACCTCTCCTTAGAACGTACCACTAAATTACGTGATTCTCCCTCTTTGAGTCATACCCCCATTTGCTTTCCCACTTTGAACTAAAAGAAGATTGTCATTCCCACCAAAAAAACTCTTTCCAGCTCCCTCTCCCTTCCTGCTCATGACGTTCAAAAATCGTCTTTGCCTATCCTCGCATATATAAGCAATTAAGCTTGAGTGTTCTGGATACTAAGATTTTTACTGGGTTTAGGCTTAAATTTGACATTAAATTGCAGCTATAATTATTATATATTAAAAGACCTGAATTTGAATAAAATGCAAAATATGACATTTCATTGCAATTAGCGTTATTGTATACTAAAAGTCCTGAATTTGAATAAAATGCAATATGTAAATAGCAATAACTAAAATGTGATAAAGGACAGATGGATTAAAAAATGCATTGGATGGCTATTAGCGTCCAACATGCCAAAAGATTCTCCTGACTGAATTTTAAAATGTATAGAAAAAATGATGGAATTCAACCAGGGAAAAAGATTCTGAGATGTGTATTGCAACGAAGGAAGAAAGCATAAAATTATAAATACATCATTTTTAACAGGGAGTAACCTTGTTCATGTATTAGGATTCTGAGATGTGTACTGCAACAAAGGAAGAATGCATAAAAATTATAAGTACATCATTTTTAACAGGGAGTAACCTTGTACATGTATTATTTTAACATTAATTATATGTTGTTATCTTGTATTCTATGGTCATATAATACGGATTGTTTGGGAAAGGCCAAAGCCAACTCTATATCTCTATGCATCTATGGATGATTCAACTATTTTTGAGATAACTGCAATATTGTAATGCATCATTCCAACATCTCCTGAATGACACAGCATTAAAGAGAGGGATTGCCCTCATCACCTAGATGACCCACATTGTGTATTATCTAACCATGCGAAGATATAGAGGTTATTCACACTTGGAAATAAGGTTTAAACATTGTGGTAAAAGAAAAGTTATTCTATGTTGTGCTTATTGTCTAATCCAACTGCAGAAGAACAAAAAAAAAACCCTCAAATAATCTTAGGGTCTATACTGCAACCATGTTGATACTTTAAAATCACATGGTATCTATAATAAAGAAGCTATACATAATAAAAGAGGATGAAAAATATGAATGTGATATAATGACAACTTGGTGCATCATAGTGAGATTTTTGGATCTAAAATGGTACACCATCTAGTTTTTGTCTCTTGATGAAGATGGACAACAGACATAGTAGTTTCAATGTCTCTTGATAAAAATGGACATAGAAGTAGTAGACACTATTTTTACACTTAGACTACTTTCTACAGCCACAATACTGTAAGGATTAGGGTCTTTTATGCCAAAATCTAGGAAAAACTCAAAGCATTTGTAAACCCCCTGAACCATGTTTACATATAATAATAATACCCATAAGAATACAAAACATAGATCACTCCATCAAAACGTTAAGTAAACCCCCATCTAATGATCCTATCAAATGCAATTCATTCTCTTCCCTAAAAATCTAAGAGTGATAAAATTCACTTTACTAGTTCAGTTTAGGCTCCAATATGATGCATCTTTCTGAGATTTAGGAGATAAAGATGAAAAATGTTTAGAGGGAAGGACTAGTGTGCGCTTAGGAGTGGAGTCTATATTAAACTAATTGTTTTAGAGAAAGGTGGGCCATTAGAGCTGGGAATTTAAAAACTTCAGGGAGAGGGGCAGGCAGTTATGACAAATTCTCTCCAATTTTAATGAGGCCATGGCCCTGCAGCCTTCACTTGTCTTTACCACTATGCAAAAAGAGGATTCTATGGTTGGAGTACCAATATCTAACCATTATGGTGAAGCCACTAAGATACTATACTATACCAATTCATGGTATGCCTTTTGGTGGTGACTCGGAATTAGTGATGTGATATACCATTAGAGCTGGGAATTTAAAAAATTCAGGGAGAGGGGCAAGCAGTTATGACAAATTCTCTCCAATTTTAAAGAGGCCATGGCCCTGTAGCCTTCACTTGTCTTTACCACTATGCAAAAAGAGGATTCTATGGTTGGAGTACCAATATCTAACCATTATGGTGAAGCCACTAAGATATTATACTATACCAATTCATGGTATGCCTTTTGGTGGTGACTCAGAATTAGTGATGTGATATACCAGGTGTCTTTACAGACCAGCATTGAGGGGTAAACTGGTGTCATTATAAACCAATACTGAGAGGTAACCTGGCATTGATACCCTGTCAGTGCAATATAGTACAAATCAGTATGCACCAGTACTTAAATCTTTTATCCATATAGTAGTCTTTGATTGCTTGTTCATTTCCCGAAGAAGGAACTGCACTAGCAAATCCTCAAATAATGGATGACTCCTATGAAGAGAATTTCCTGCAAATCCTCATCAATGAATCTGCAAAATAGGATATGGACAATAGAATAATTTAAAAAGGGCCATGTGAGCCTTGCCATTGATCCTTCACACTCCTTGAGTATGCCATCAATCAAGATATATTTAGACGCATCATTACCTATCAAATTAATATAATAAGGTCTAGGGTCGATTATTAACTATCCATTTGCTCACAACAGTCATATCTCTTTAAGTCACCAGTGGCATCTCCAAATCTTTTTTGAACCCATATGGAAGCCTCCCATTTTGTATTGTTTGGCAATTCATAAACCTGTTGGGTGAGAAGTGGTGCTTTTTGTTATTTTCTAGCTCCTTGACATGAAACTACTCCTCAAAACATATTTTCTCTTAGTTTTTTGAGCTTGTATGTATAGTAGTTAACCTTTAATTATCCTTGTGGTGCACCTTGTTATATTGTCATATATTGTCCTTTATCTCTTATTCGAACAATTTGATGAGAGCTTTGACACTTACAATGTAATACCCAAAAATATTAGTGCCTATTATATCATCATTTGAATATGTAAGCTAAAAGTATCATATTAAGTACTGAAATGTGTGAATGGGATCATCATAAAAATGAAGCCTTTGTATGGGAATTTTAGCAAGGCCCAAATCTAATGACCAACTCCTGCTTAATGACATTGTATGCTTATGACTACCTCATGCTTTCTTTAGTGAGCTGCCACCTCATGTTTTCTATTAGACTATCACCTTCTACTTGTACCATCTGATGCTTGAACTACCATCTAAACCAAAATCTGCCGAATCGACCCACACCGGTCGGTTCGGGCCATATCGGACCGGTCCGGCCTGCAACCGGTACGGCGGAGCTGTAGAAACCGGTACAGGGCCGAACCCAGCCAGAGCCAAGGAAGAAGAAGAGGAGAGAGAGAGTGGGGAAGAGAGGGAGGGAGGAGAGGCCTCCACCGCCCCCCCGTGGCCCTCCACGGGCGGCCTCTCCTCTCCTCCCTCCCTCCCTCACCCGCCATTCTCCTTTTCTCTTCTTCCCCGGCTCCAGCAGAAAAGAGCTGGCCGGTTCGGTACTAGTTTAAACCAGTCCAAACCGAAACCGTACCGGTCCGGTAGAAAACTGGAACCGTACCGGTCTAGTAGGCATTTGGTACACCTATCGGTACTGGTAGGCAAACCTTGATCTGAACTTTCATAGGAACAGTCAGCTCATGCTAATTCCCTTTATGCTGCCATCTCATGCCTATTACATCTCAAGGTCAAGCAGCCACCTCATGCTACAAATTCAGCCACCTAGCTAATGTGATCTTGACACCTAGCTACTAATTTAATTAACTAAACACTTCATTATTAGACACCATCTATAAATAGGAGGATGCTACCCCCTTTCTATCATCTTGCAAAGAAGTCCAAGCCACCTATAGGAAGCAGCTAGTGAAAAGAAAAGTACAATAATGAATAGCAGCAAGCTAGAGCAAAAAAGAAAAGCCATAGTATGGAACTCTAAAACTTCCAAGTGTAAGTGTCCTTAGATAGTAGATTTTTCTACTTCAGATGAGATTTGCTAATGTCCATTGATTCAGAATTTTTGCTGCTTCCAATTTTTGTTCAACATTCGTTTTATATCCTTGAAATTATGGATAATTGAATCATCTTAAAGACATAACTTCAGCAATTGTTTTATTGTAGAAAAAAACTCAAAAATCTGAATTTTATTATAAATGACCATAACCTGTATGATTTTCTGGCAATGCTTCTAGGCTTCTTTGTATCATTAATTCTAGAAACTTCATCTTGTGTTTGAATGACATGTAACATTTTTATTAGCTATATGCCAACTATATTGCTTTCACTAGACCATACGAGGGCATTTGGTATGGGGCGATCATCTCAAAATAAAGGATGATGTAGGTGGAGGTGATGAGATCACTGTTCTATGGTGATCTTGGATATCCAACCCAATGATAGGAAACCCATCCTTAAGGTTGAGTATCCAAGATCACCCTAGGACAATGATCTTGAATTAAAATTTAGAAACAAAAATGCCCCTCAATCTAAAAAAAAATGATATATCAATAAAACTAAAATATTATAACAGTATTATATATTATACTATATTGATATATATTTTTTATATTTATGATATTTAATATATTATAATATATTACAAGTCATATTATTATTCAATTATAATTTTAAATTATAATAGAAATATGATTGTATTTTATATTTATATTAGGCAATTATTTAATATATTACTTCTAGTTGCCTTATTTTTCTAATCAAAATAAATATTAATATTAAAAATAATATAATATAAGTATACGTGAAACTATTAATCTATAATAACAATTAATATATTTTTATGAATTAATAATTTTTATGATTAACAAATATATTTTTATGAAATATATTATTAATCAATACATTAATAAATATATTATAATTTATTATAGTACATTTTATATGACCAATAAATATATTTTATGGAATATATTAAGCATAATTTTTGTATTATATGATCAGTGATTTTGGATTTCTATGAAATACCAAACAGATTACTTATGGAACCCGAGGATCTTTAATCACCAAAATATTGCATACCAAACATGATGATCTTAGATCACCAAGGATCAGATTACTATAGGATAAGGATCACTAGTGATATAAAATCACATTGATGATCTCATTAAGGTCACCAAACACACTTACATGGTATCGGTAAAGCATGTTATAGAATTATATATTATTAACATAAGTGCTTTTAACAATGATGTTTCTTATTCTATGAATTGAAATAATCTTCTAAGTCAGTCAGTGAATCCCCAGCCATCAAGTATTATTGTGGGTCACCAATGAACCCTAGCCAGCGAGTATCATAGTTGGCGTCGGCAAACCCTTTGCCAACAGTTACTATAGTTGGTCTAAAACAACCCTTAGCTAATGGGTCTATTGACTAGTGAATTCACGACCAATGGAGATAATAATTGATTATTGATTGGTTCATATCGAAATAATTGTAATAAGTGTTTTAAGATTTTTAGGACATTCAAATGTGCTTAAGTGTCTTAGTCAATAAAATGTTCCCAAGTGTATCGTGGTGCTCCCCAAATGACTGTTTTCAATAATTCATTCCATAAAAGCATGTCCTTTAATGATACAGATTGTTCAAAAGTATTCAGGTGTATCAAACAAACCTACCTTAATAAATCTAGTTATTTGATACCTCCTATAAGCTAGTGTTTTTGACTAATTGAGTTTCCATAGGTATGGATCCTTAATGTTTCTATTTTCTATTTTTCTAATATTATATTGTTAACTACATTTGCACACTTACTAAGCTATCTAGCTCACCCACCTATCTATCATATTTTAAAGGACTTGGTTTAGCTTACTAGAAATTGGAAGTACTTTGGCTGTGCATATCAAAGCATGCTTCAAAAACAGACATCATGTCATATTGGGTTGTCTTACAAGGTAATGTGTGTTATATATTACTGTTGTATGAGGAGTAAAGACAGAGTATTGCAATATACCTACAGTAAAGGATGTAAAAGCGTGTATAATGAACTCGTTGTGTATTACAAGATGACAAGGTGAGGTGTTGTATAAAAAGAATGGATGAGATTTAGCTTTGCTCTGTTTGAACAAATGGCCATTTACTGTATAATTACTTTCCTCGAGGTTTCAACTGATAAGGTCCTACTCCTACAGCAATAAATTGAGAATTCAGGCAATTGATTCATCAAAATTGTTGTTAGACTCGGGATTTGGAAGATCCGGGTTTTGAGTCGTGATATACAGTTTGTTGTTCATAAGTCTTTAATTTGGCATGATGCAGAAAAGGATTCAAGTCCCAACAGAAAATCCCACAGGACACTGGGATGGGGTACCATTTATGTGATGGGATATGACAGTCCCACCATCGTCCCAGCATTCCGATCGGCATTTCTTAGGACATCCCCTTTCCAAAGTATCAGAAAGGGATAGGATGGTGGCACATCCCATTCCATAGAAAAACTGGGATAGCCCCATCCCACAAGATTTAAAACCTTGAATGCAGACACCATGCTACAAAGCATATATACAACCAACATACAGTAATATAATCTAAATAATAGGCAATGGAAAAAAACTCCGACTACAAAGAATTTGCTTGAGTTATGACCTTATCATTCTCTAATTCTAGATCCACCTAAAATATATTGGCTAGCAATGCCTTGTGATAAGAAAGAATCAATTGTTGGTCTATAATTTCAAAACCAGATAAAGTTGAACAAATCACAAAGATTTACCAACAATAGATAGCAGTATGTTGGTTCCAAATCATGAGAGGAGTTAACCATGTGCTTACTTTTACCACCAATAGAAACGAAACAAAGAGAAAAAATGTTCAATAGGTGCCAACAAAGAATCTTTCTTCGGTCCTTAATTTCCAAGCCAAATGGACATAAAGACATGCAAACTCTAAAGAATAACCATTCAACAATGGCAAGTACTGATTCTTATGCAAAAAATCCTAAATTGCTAGCCACAGAGTATCACATTAATCAAAAACCACTAGCATCAAAATGCAAAAGTAAATCAAGGCTATGAGATACTATAATTAGTAGAAAGCAACTTTAATGACCCCTATCGATGAGAATTTATGAGGGCATATTTCCTTGCAAAAAGAATTTTGTGAGGGCAAAGAACCCATACCAAAGCCCCAGCAACACCTCACGATAAACTTTCACAAGGCAAATTTTCTAGCAAAAGACTCCTGTAAGGGTAGAGCGCGTCGGCATTTGCCAGGGACCCTTCCATCACAAAGACTACTTGCAAGGGCTTGAGGTCCTCACAAATCTTTCCTCTTCATCGTCGAGTGAGAGTATTTGTGATGAACTCTATTATTTTTGCAAGGGCAAAGAGCTATTGCAAACATATATTTTGCAAGGGTCCCTTGCTGATTATCTTTTCATAAGAAAGGTAGATGCAACAGATTGTGACGGTGCTATGCTGTTGAAAATAATTATTTGTGAGGGCCATCATGTTTTGGCCAGGTCTTTTACCATTGTAAAAAGTCCTTGTAGTGATATAAGAAAAATATCTAGCAAACAAGTAGTCAACAGTGGTGTGATTTCTCCAATTTATTATTGAAATTATGTCATGTACCATAGAGTTACTTATAAGCTTCAAAACTAATTGCATCATTTAACACATATTAAACCATGCCACTTTAATACAAACTAAGTAATAAATCAGAAGGAACATAGAAGTTTGGTTGTTTCAATTTATTTCTTACCTTTTCGATACCTCCTCGTGATGTAACCTCAATAAAAAGTTGATGAAGATCGAGTTCCCTTGCTCCTATGGTTGGCACCCTAGAAAACAAATATCAAAAAAACCAATTTTAAGGTCAGACATGACATATATATCACAATGGCAAGATAAAAAGTTTAAAAAACCTTATCAATCAAATAAGCAAGATTCTTTCAGTTATCCACCTTATTGACATGCAAGATCAATTGAAAAAACAATATAGCCGCCAAGATCTGAGTAGTATGGTACACATGTTAATCATGTAAAAGAGGACTATCAGAGTATAGGTCCTTTAATCTATGCAAGCAAAGTGTGTAAAGATGGAATTGCATTAATTCCTAGTGCTTTATAAGATAGAATATCATGAATATTTAGGGTATGATTTGAGCCGCCTAAAATGATGGGGAAAAAGAATTTATTCCCATGTTTTTGTAGACTAGGAGATTTCCTTGCTTATAAAACAAGATTGTTGTCCTTCTTTATAACAACTTATATGAAGTTATCTTTAAAAATATATAAATGAAATGATGATGATATTCCTAGAATATAAAAGTTTCATCACAGTCCTACCCCAACTTCTCTACATCCCTTGCAACTCTATTAACCATTATCCTTGTGTTTTTCTCTATTAGCATCTGTATCAACCATCTATAGAACTTTGCTCTTTTAACACAGAAAGCAACAGCATCAACAAAATCATGAACAATAACATGAAGAAAATGGGAAATCACAAACGTATTCAATATACATGCGCGCGCACGCGCACGCACATATTTCATTAATATGTGACGTTGCAGCACTGGTAGTTTATCATCAACTACGCAAACAAGCACTCCACTATAATCACCCTACAGAACCTTTTTTCCTCAAATTTGAGTGTTACTAAAAGATATTTGGAGAATGATGAGTATGGTTATTATTCTAAATTAGTCTTGGGAAGGGCCTTACTTTAATTTAGCATTACTAGAGGATGGATTAGTTCCTAGTTTGGTTTTTCCTTTTTCTTTTTTATTTTCATTTTTTGTGAGGGGAGGGGGCGAGATGGGCGCAAATATAATTCGGTCCTCATAAGAGCTGACTAGTCAACTAGTAGATAAAACAAAAAGTAGTATTTGGCTTTTTTCATTATTTCTAAGACCACCTTTCTGGGAATTAGAAACGAAGACATTTTCTGGGGAAGGCAAATTAGGAAATCAAGGTGGTTAAAGTGGATGGGAAGATGCAAGACCGCCTAGGGTTGGCTTGCAATGCACAACAGGAACCTTGGAATAGGGTAGTTTAGGATAAGCAATTCAATTGCTTGTTGTCCAAGTCCTAAGAACAAAACAAAAGATAAAAAAACAAATTTATTGATAAATGATTTATTAAAAAGATGAATTACTAAAAAGATTAATCGCATTATGAATCTTTTCGCAGAGTGTTGAAGTTGCAAGATCTATCATGGTGATTTCTTTCTCCTGTGACATCCAAAGATGAATACTCAGTCAAAAAGTTCAATGTGCACTACCTATGCTACCAGCAGCAATTAATTATCAAGCATTTGCAAGTTTCACGACTAGACACCTCCGCCTAGAGTGACAAAAAAGTGGCTTTGCCGCTCGATGATCCACCTCCGCCTTTTTATTGAAAACTCTCTCCTTCGCTGCTTGAAAATCAGCGAAGTACTTCATCAACTGTCGAACCTCTTGTAGGCATTTCCGGCACAGATACATCGAGATAACCACCAGCTAAGTGCTACTTCAACCTAGTTACCCCTCCTCCCTTGAACTCTGTGTTGCACTAGTTGCACTTTCAATGGTGCTGACCCAAAAGCATTTGCCCATGACCCCAACCAATGTCATGCTCTGGCATTTTTTTTTCTTAATGGTTCCATTCCTGCAGATTTATTAAGTACGTCAATTTATCAATTATAATTTTGTTATGATAAAAATATTTACCTCAAAAATATATTTAATTAATCTAATAAATAATATAAATATTTTATTTTTTATTTATATCTTTTTAATAATTTTTAAATTTAAAAATATATTTAAATATCATAAATTCAGAAAAATATGTTTTCTACTTCAGAAATTATTTCTAAATTATGTAATATAGAATACTAAT
The DNA here is from genome assembly GCA_025769935.1 of Phoenix roebelenii. Taxonomy (NCBI): domain Eukaryota; kingdom Viridiplantae; phylum Streptophyta; class Magnoliopsida; order Arecales; family Arecaceae; genus Phoenix; species Phoenix roebelenii. Next base: position 8,381,945 of record JAOXJJ010000002.1, on the reverse strand, counting down.
ATTTTATAATTTTTTATATTAATTATATATTTTTAATTAATTTTAAAATTTAAAAATAATTTTTAAATATAAATATTTAAAAAATAATAATTTCAGGTCAGATCTATTTAGAACTCAAAAATAGATACTACATATATTTTTTTAGACTCATGGGCATGCATCAAAGCTACTTATTTTTCAAAAAAAAATTCAAATTTAGGCCTAGGCTACTTACGCGTGATTGCATCAAAACTTGAATAAATAGACACCAATTTTGCTAGAGTAGCTTGCATGCCCCGAAATACACTTCTAATTTTATAAATTTTTTAAATTATATATTTTTTTTATTTTTTAATCCAAAATTATATTTTTAATTTTTAAAAAATATATATAATTCAACAATTAAAAATTCTTATCTCATCGTATAGATCATCCATAGATCTACAACATATAATAAAATCAAGTCCAAATCGAATATTTTCGCATGATTTCTTCTTATTTTGCAAATTTCAAGCTATTTTTTCAAGCCAAAAAAAATAGAGGGAATGAGATAGAAAAGAGAAAGCACACCTTATTTAAACTTGGATCTCTCTTCAATCGCACTAAATCGGTGTTATTTCACAAATTAGGAGGAAGAGGGAGTCATTTAGCCGTTTTAACAAATTTCATAAAAAACCATTGGAAAGGCCTTTGGCCTTTCCAACACTTCTTTTTAATCAAAGATGCAGAGAGGGAGGACACCCGATTCCGAACCAGGCCGACACAGTGCAAACCATCTGATTCGCACCGAGTTTGAACAGAACCAACTGGTTCCGAACAGTTCCGACTTGTTTCAAACGGTTCCAGCAGGTTCCAAATAGTTCCGGCCGGTTCCGAATGTTTCCATCTGTTCGATCTGGTTCGAACTTTTTTCGGCTGGTTCAGAATCTGTTCCAGTCGATTCCAGGTTGGAACCGATTTCAATAGGCGAGCCGACCCGATTTTCCATGGGATCGGCTTGGTACAGGCCGAACCAGGCGGTTTGGTCCAGTTCATCCTACCTCACTCCTACCATTATTGAACTTAAGCACCACCTTATAAAGCAATTGTATGCCATACCGGTCAATACTAGTGCATGTCGACCGTATTGTATCGGTATCGAAGCAATACACGATATAGGGGGCATACCAAGTGTCAGTATGCTAAATTGTTGCCCATACCGAGTGTAACAATATTCTATAAGAAAGGTACTGGTACAGGGTCCAGTATTGAGACAATGAACCTTGTAAAGCATTGTTACTTAGTGTAGACACATTTAACGAATATTGATATACCTAGTATATGGTCTAGTATGTACCAAATACCTCATAAATATATTTTTATTTCTTTCTAAAAATAAGTTGTCTTCCATTATGACAAGGATACATTTAAATAAATCCTAGGAAGATCCTTAATACTTGTAGGGGCCATCGGATTGTGTCAAGTCAAGTTGCACATGATGTTTAAGGTAAATAAAACCCTCTTCGGCCTTCATCATCTAGTGTGTGCTAATGAAACTATACAAAAAAAGAGGAGAGACCTGAACATATGCAATTTTCAAAATATTCGAGCTTCAAAATTTACAAAATGGATTCAATTTGATTTCCTCGAACCAAAATGGATTCAATTTGATTTCCTTGAACTAGGAACATGAGCATGAAACAAGAATAGCAACCATAGGGAATAGAAGGTAAGTTCATCAATTATTTAATAGAATATTAGGAAAACCTAGCCAACCTTAAATCTAGAACAAAGATACCTTCACCTAACCTTTTTATTTACCTAAATCATAACTTCTTTCCTTAATCTGGCAATGCAATTATCTGAGGCAGTGACTACCAAACCTATATAAATAATTCCCTAGAATTCCTATTGCTTCTACTCATCTCAAGATGACATCTGATATGGAGGATAAAAAGGCAAGAGACTAGCTGTGATTGCCATGCCTCCACACAAAGTCCTCAATCTAAGATCAAGACGAAGAATTGGGGATAATTGCAGGACTATAGATGGATCCGACGTCTTGAAAACAACCCTACTTGACAATACATCTACCTGCAGATTCAGCAACAATAGTCATCTAGACGAGCAGATGCAACTGCAATTGATGAAACAGGGTGTCCAGCCACAAAGATTTGATACCCACAAGGAAAGAAGCATGTAGATAAAAAAAGGAAGATGCAAGTCCGTGTTCAGTAATGTTTTGATGTCACAGTCAAACTTTCATTGTCATAATTAGCCATAGTTATTAATATCTCAAAGCAAGATGAATGTCTAAATCTTAATCAAAACCTAATCAAGTAGAATCTATCCTTATGCCATCATGATTAAACCATTCTCAACAATATTAACCAAAGATAGCCAAACCGATACCTAGTCCCATACTGGTTGGCTACTCGTATGGTACGGATCAACCGGGCAGTTCATCCTAGTTCGGCAAACCCTAAATTCAAACTTTTTAGAAAGAGGGGAGAGGGGGGCGAACCAGTTCAAACCGGTGCGAACCGCTAGGTTGGCACCGCTTCCGCTCCGAACCGCTCGGTTCCACTTCGAACAATCCAGTTTGGAGCAGTTCACGACATCTTCTAAAAGTATTGGTCGAACCATGCTAGTTCCGCACCAGTTCAATTTGGTATGGGATCAACCGGGTGGTTCGGCCTAGTTTAGCAAACCATGATATTAACAATCTATTTTTATGGAAAAAGACTGGCAGCACAATGATGTGCATTGATAAAGTATCAATGAACAAGGTCATATACTTTTATGTGTCAACCAACCTTCCATGGGACAATGCCATCTCAAGCAAACAGTTGAGAGCAAAATCAGTAGCTATAACAGTTGATGGTAATATAAGTAATTTGTAGACTTTTTTCTGTAAGAACCATATTATCACATCAGAATGGATACACCTTTTAGTTGCAAATTTCTTATTCGGATGTTAAGGATCCAAGCGGGAAACTACTTTCACACTAGAGTGGCTACTTTTCGAAGACACGTACTACATGGTACTCCATCCATGTCGTACACACAACAGAAAGAAAAATTTTCATGTATCAAACTGAGAATCATGAAACAGTAATTAACAAGAGGATATGAAGGATCCAAACTCCATATCCATAATCCAATCTTTTTTATTCAATTTCTAATTAGCCTTTGGACACAAATCATTATCAATTCAAAGACCTAATTGTCTTTGAATGCAGCTTTCACACTTTAGACCTCCAAACTTCCACTTAAGTTGAGTTGCATGACATAATTCCATGGATCTTAATTTCATTGAATTAACAGTTCCTTAAGCTCAGTTATGTCGGTTGGTTTTGTTACAATGCACTGATTGATGAGACAGATGCAAGATTCTAAAAAAATTTTTGCAATTCCTCCTTTGAGACGATTAAAAGGGCTCTTTAAAAAATCACCTTCTAGAATGTCATTTCAAGCTCACACATGTTATCCAAAAAAAAAAAACTCTACAACTCAACTGTAGGTATTAACTGTGCTAACGGTAACTGGTAGAAGTAAATGAAGAAAAGAATGGTAAGCAGAACAAGAGAAAAAGAGCAAAATCTAAATGCAGCAAATTTATGCTGATATTCAGTTGTGGCAACAGTACTACTCATATGATTAATAAAAATCAGGCTGGATGATTTTTTGAATATGGTTCCCACTAGGGCTGTTAATGAGTCGAGCAGCTCGGGCCCGGCTCGGGCTCGGCTCGGTAAAAGCCCGGCTCGGGCTCGGCTCGTTAGTCAAACGAGCCCAAGCCCGAGCCCGAGCTTGAGCCCGAGCAGCTCACGAGCCTAAACGAGTTCTAGTCTCCTGCTGAAAGATCTTATTTCAGCACCATAATTCATAAAAATCTGACCACATAGAGAAAAATAGCATGTTATCGAGCCCGAGCTCGAAATTGAAACGAGCTTTAGGAGCTCAAGCCCGAGCCTTTGCTTTGCCAAGCAAGCCCGAGCTCGAGCCCAATACAGAGCTCGTTACCAAGCCCGAGCCCGATCTTCTGTGAAACGAGCCGAGCTCAGGCTCGGGCTCGGCTCGGCTCGGCTCGTTAACAGCCCTAGTTCCCACATGGATGTCACACCCTCAAAATTGATGTTGCTTGCTGGTGCATGCAATGTCCAACGTCCATATGAACTAGGTAGAAAAGCTGCAAAAAAAAACTCAAAAATCATGGCAGAGACCTCGGGCTCCAGCTTTGTACAGTCCGTCAATTGGATAATTTGTGTCTCAGTTGGTAAGCTGGCATAGAGTACCCAGCACTCTTTCCAACATAAGTATTTGCTATCATATGTGGCCGCTTTTTGAAAATTGATGGCCAATTCCAGACCTTCTCAAGCACTTTCTAACTCGGATTAATGGACATAATGTTTATGAAACCAAAAATATGATGCCAATAAAAGCAAGCCTTATGATTTCAGTATCAAGAATCACACTCCAACCTTCTTATTCAGCCCTTGAAAGGCCAAGCTCCAATACTCTTGAATAGGCTCTACTAACCATAAGAGATGTACCATATGCAAATTGTACATCGACATGATGGTATACTCCAAACATTTAAAATCTGAGCAAGCAATTCCTAATATTTTTACTGATGGATTACACCTTTCCTGATTGGACTAGATTTCCAGCATGACTTTGTTAAATAAAGAATAATGTAATGAGCAACGATAAAATGAGCAGTTCAACACCATCTCATGAAGCATGGATGCACTCTACAAACCACCTTCAATATCCAAAACAGTCCACATTTCATTAATTAGGTGAAGATTGTTATATCATGAACCTAATATGTCCCACAATTAAACAACAGAAATATCTAAGACCTGTTATTTGTGGCATTAGCTGGCTGTTCAACTACACAGAACCCATAAGCAGTAGGAGATAGATAGACCAATCAAAGAGGAACTGATCAGAATTAATAAGATATAATGTTCACATAACAAACCACCAATCTTGTTAAGAAATGCCCTCACTACCAGCTATAGACTAGATTTCTAGAAAAGCCTTAGCCTTAACATTTATGTCTTCCATTCCACGAAACTCAAGGTTCTTCTGCAATGAGTTCTTTCTTACAAATATATTCTGATAACTGCAATTGAACTTCGAATTCCTAAATATAGATTAACATTGCAAGGTAATGTTAACTATAGAATAACCAGAAGATTTGAATTGTAGTTGTAGATAAACCAATCAGAATTTCTTAAGTAAAACCACCAGCAATAGAACACCAATAATGTGGCATTTGGTATGGGGTGATGACCCTAAGATCAATGGAGATGTTGGTGGATGTCACGAGATCACCACATTTGGCTACACCCCGGTGATTTTACATGGTAGTGTTCCCAAATCACCCCACTCCTAAAATCACCCCAGTGATTTTATACCAGTCGTTGAGGACAGATTTCCAAGATCACTCTAGGAAAGTGATGTTGGGCTAAAATTTGGGGACAAAAGTGCCCCTCAACCCAGCAGGAAAATTTGTTTCTAAAAATGCCGATCTCTAGAGAGAGTTCTAGCTGGGAAAGGTTTGATAATTCCATAAATTTCTTCTAGTTGGTAAGGTTTGATAATCCCCTGGAGTTACTTTGACAAATTTTGATTAATTTTTGGTCTTATTGAATTGGTCTGGAATGACATGTTCTGATAATTTTATTTCTTTCACATGTGATTTCATATGATTTATTTGAGAATTATGTTTCCATGGCATGCCGAAACAAGAAGGAGAGGAAGAGGGCAAAGGAGAGAGATGAAGAGAGAGAGAGGGAAGGAGAGGAGGAAGGGGGAAGGAAGGAGAGGGGGAGACAGAAAGGGATCGAACATGTGAGAGAGAGGGAGTGAGATCTTACGAACCCCACCTTCCTAGCCTCCAATATTACAACCTGCTACCTCAAATACCCTAGATAGGCGTGATGCCAGCTCTATGATGGTGGCAAGGACCAGATCAGCCCCGTTTGATGATAAATAAGTGATCCAGAGTAGATCCAGAGAATGTAGGTGATGAGAAGGCCAATGCTTGCACCACGCAATTCTCGTGCGTCCCTAGTATCATCACCCTCGGAAGATGCTTGACAACCAAGATCGTGACCTGGGGAGCACGAATCCGGCGGTAGAGGAGGCCTTGAATGATAGTGAACATTCCGAAGGAGGAGGGTGCAAAGTGATGCTCACCATCGTCATGTCTCTTTCTCTCCTTTACTTTCTTCCTTCTTCTTCATAGGGTAGAGCCATTGTCATAGAAGGCAGTAACGAGAGAGAGAGAGAGATCACAGGGGAGAGAGAGAGAGAGATCATGCAAGAGAGAGAGAGAGAGATGAGATAAGATTGAGACCGCAAGAGGGAGGGGAGGGGGCTTGGGGGTTTAAAAAGGGCCAAACCATCTTAGCCGCCCGAATTGTCCTGATTCTTAAACCATCGGGGATCAGATTATCCTAAGATGAGGATCACCAATGATCCAAGATCGCTGTAGTGATCCCATTTGGGTCACCAAATGCCACCTAAGGAGTACGGACAAGAACACATGTTAGCCTTCAATGCATGGATGTCCGTATTTATCCAAGTGAAAAGCAATTAACATCTTTAGTCAGATTAGCTTTATTAAGAATTTAATTTAATGTTCGGAATGAATTATCTTATCATCTAATCAATAGTTTTCTAACAATATTAAGATCTAAGTAACAACTTTATTGTATTTGAGCATGTAAAAACACATCAGTTTTTAAATTTACAATTAGCCATTTAAGCATCCTATCTTTCATATCCAGTTTCATGTTGATGGAGCTATGGTCTAAAGAAATCCCCTATGCATAATAATCAACCCCTTCATTAGTTATGAGTACCTAAAAATATGGACAACTTGAAAAACAAGCCAAAGTTCAGCAAAATTCCTTCCTCATATAGTAGTTCAAGTTGATATATCCCCTAGGCAGTGATCTACAAATTTGTAATATCAATTTTCAGCTTATAACTGGAAAATAAAAATTAAGAAACCAAGTTGTTGAATAATGACTAAGTTTTACCAACCAAAACAGGCAGTAGAGTATTTTCACTTTTTTATTGTGTGCATATTATTATTCAAATATTCTCTTCTATTGAGAGTGTTTATAATGTATCAAGAGATCCTGCTCATGAAAGAACTAATCCCTGCCTATAAATGTTGAAATATTCTTCCTGGTAACAGTTATCCATGAAGATGAATGATGTTTCAATGCTGTGATCGGAACAATGAGCTATTTTAATACTAATTTACTTATAGTATCTTGCACATTGCTCCACATATGATCTAAAATATATTCTTCAAGTCTCAACCTTCTTTGTGGACTTCCCCAATCTTCATTAATGCATTTAAAATAATCATTTGAACCATTTTGTAGGTTAAAGATATGTTAAGACTTAAGACAGAGATCTTTGCCGGTATCAAGATGACTGCTCATTCGATTTCATTCTTTAACTACCATTTAAGAACAACTTGAATTATTTCATATCAAAATTATCTCCAAGAATGCCATTTTAAGATGGAAGTTTTTCGGAGAAATGACTTTGTTAAATCCCACTCTATATTGACTTGTTCAAGTCTTTAAACAACAAACAATTATAGTTGAAGTCAATTTGGAGATACACTATGAAGTTATGGGTGATGGTGATCAAATAAGTAATAAGAGCAATGTAAACAACTCCAGCATCCATGTGGTTTACCAAAAAAGTCTTGGCCAGAGAATTTGTGCCCACTAGCCAGCAGGAAGTCTTGGTAGTGAATCCCACAGGTCTAGATTTTTCAACTTGTACTTCCTAATAGCTGGTGCAGCATTTTTTTATACTTGTGTCTAGATTTTAATTTCTTCTTGTCATGATATACGTTACACAGACGCTTGTGGCTATGACACATGGATCCATGAAGGCCAGCACTTAGCAAGTAACTCAAGTTTAAGGATGTTTGTGTCCAATACTTGATGAGGCAGTGGCCGTAGTACATAAAATAGCAAAGAATGATTCTAAAAGGCAATTCATGAATGAGAGAAAGTTTGCCAGTTGCATATTGGACTATCAGGGCACTTACACTCTTAAAGCAACATGCAAATTTCAAAATGATAAAGCAACATTATTCCATCTTCCCTCAATTAGCATCTCAAAAGAGTTTTGTCTTTATATCATCAACCATTATCAAATAGATATACGTTTGACCTTTCCATGAGATTGCGAAAAGCAGAAGTTATCCTCCTGAAGGATGGTTCCATGCAGACTCAACCAACTAGGGATATTTACGAAAGAATTTTTAATGTAATGTAGAGCTTTAACTTCTTACTCAGGGCATATGTCTGTCTACATGTGGAAAAGACAGGAGTAAATGCATAAAGAATTTCGGGTAGATTAGAAAGATGACAAAATAGAGGCATACAGGTAAGGAAGATCTTTCTTACATGAATTTAGTTCCTAATGTAGCATGCAGCTTCTCAAGAGTTTCCCGGAACAACTTTGGATTGGCAATGACCTCTTCATACTTCGCCAGAGGCTTAGGATAGGGTTTATAATTTGCAGGAGCTATTCCTTCCATCACCTGGTCTGATACAGATTTTGACACCAAGTGCTTTTTCTTGTTAGGAACCACCGCATCTTTTCCCCCCTCAGAATCTAACTTTTCTGCAGCCCCAACCTCCTCTTTCATCTCCTTCGCACTTCGATATCTACACATAGGTAATAAAATTAAACAAGAAAATTGACACAGCACAACATGGCAAGCATGTCTTCCTATGGTGATGGGAGGGCCTACCCAAGCACGAAATACAGAACTAAGTAAAATCTGATGTGCAGCGCCTGTCACGATGACTTCCGAGTTCTGGATGCAAAAGCTGCGGGAGGTCGACCTGGAAAAAGAAGCACCGAAACAAATCAGAACACCATTGTATCAATACGCTGATACCTAGAAGAATTCTTAAATCCCCTTTCAAGCCCTTTGACGATCCCTAAAAGGCGTCCTGCTTTGGGCGGGACATATTCAAATTATTGAACCCCATCAGAAAGAATCTAATCCCAAACTAGATTGATCAAAACAAAAATAAAACCAGAAATAGTTTGTTCGCTGCCAAAAAGGATCGTAAGAATAAAATATCATTATTATTATTATTATATAGCAGTCAAACTCCAAATCATTTTTTCTTTATTATTACTAAGATTAAAGAAAGAAACAGATCAAGGAAAACCGGCGGCTTTGTTAATGGTGGAACAAAGAAAGAAGTGCAGCACTGACATTATAAAATACATATAACCATAAGCACATGCTTATCTTCCCCAACAGTAGGAGTCAAAACAAAACAAAGGGGGAATATTATACCCCGAAATGGAAGAGGATAAATAGAAAGAATAAAATAAGGTTTGAGGAAATACCCCACCATTAACAAAAGATACGAAGCATTTCTACTATGTGAGCCTAACCTAAGATGTTGCGAAATGAGGTAGGGTGGGGATACATGAATGATTATTTAAGGAAGGAGAGGAGGAGGATGCTACCATATATTATGCCTCCTCTTTTGGGGTATAGATTTATTACGGTATCGAGGGAGGTTAGATATTTTGAGGCTGGCAGGGATTAGAGGCAACGTGTCGCATAAGTGGGATAACCAAGGCCGACGGCCAACCCCTGATCACAAGGATAAGTGGGATAACCGAGGCTGTCATTTTCTAGTCGTCTGCATAATTTTTTCTAAGCTGGCGCATGGTTATTCTCGGAGCTGAGTACCGGGATTGCTAACAGGGGAAGCCCGATTGGAGATTGCTAATCCCCACAAGTACATTTTCGCCTGCGTTTGGTTGGGATTGGTAGACCTTGGAAAAATTTTGCTCATTGAAAAAATTTTATTTTACTGAAGTAATTTTTTCTAGAACATATAATAATTAAAAAAATATTTTTTGCATATTTGATTAAAATATTATTTTAGAAATTTTGTATAAAAAACACGTGTTATATTTTTAATAGCTATTTTTATTTTTTTAAAAATCTAAAAATATTTAAAAATATTTTGAGATATTTAAAAAACTATTAAAAATATTTTTAGGTTGGGTTTTATAGTTCCAATAAATTTTAATAGTCAGACAATTGTATATGGTAATTTTGGTATATTGACATGAAAATATATTAATAACTATTAAAAATCACCGCAACTGCTTTATATTGTGGTAATTTTTAATAGTATATTTTTAATTATTTCGAATTAATTATTAAAATAGCTATTAAGAATATCATGAAATGTAAGTTAAGGGCATTTTTGAAAAAATAAAAATTACCATAATTCTCACGTAAGCACCTTAATCTTCTTCTCCTTTGTTTCCTCGTTCATCAATCTCATCGTTGGTCGAGCATTCGCCCAAAAAATCTAGAGCTCTATTTATCCCCTATTATCCAATCCAAAAGCCTCTTCATTGTGTCCTTTTTTCGACCTCCTCCGCTGCGCTGAAGATGGGAACTTGTCCTCTTTGATGCCTTAGGCCATCACCAAAGCCCCATCGCTAGGGTTCATGAAGGATGAGAGGGAAGGGTTGAAACCCTTATTTTTGGCATTTTCTTCCCTTCTATTCATCGCCGGCCACCCTACCGCCACTGCCAGCCATCTCTTGGCCACCAGAGCCACCCTTTCCCTCTCCTTTCTTCATCCTTGGCTAGAGAGAGACTCCGCTCTCTCTTCCTCTCTCCTTTCTCTCTTTTCTATCATTTCTCTCTCTTATCTTTCTACTTAGATTGTCTTTCTCTAGGATTCTTGGACCTCGTACGGATGTCTCTCAGTGACCTTTGGTTGGCTCTTGTGAAAGACCTACATCTATAGTTGTCAGGCGACGTGCGAGCCCCACACCTTGGCCCTTCTCGGACATTATTAGAATTAATTATCCCTGATCTCTCTTGAACCACCTATATCCTAGTTCGAGCATAATCAGATGAATTTTGCTTTGATCGGATTGACCGGAGTGCCAGGCACTTCCCTTAGTCAGTCCTATAAGGGTATCGAGACTTAGAATTTTTATTCTAAAATTAATCATGATTAAATTTTAATAAAATGATAATATAATTTTGGATATCAGGTTTTGAAGAAGAATTTCGGGATTAGTTAGATTGTTTGCTCGTTGTTCGTGAAAGGTAAGTAATGGATAGATCGGATGAAAAACAATGAGCAAAGGCTTCCGGCTCTTCGGTTGGACCTTTCTTTCTGAACTTACTGCTCGCGACTTGAAATACATTTCTTTGAAGATACTCATATAGCATAGGCTTTTCGCCTTCGCTTGCTCATTTGTACTTAAGAACTCAGAAAGTGGCATGTTTGCTTCAGAAAGAGTGATTTTACAATGTTCGTTCAGGGGGTGCAACTAACCCAGTAGTTTACTGCCTCTTCCTTCTCTTAGTGCTTATATCCCCGGCTTCAAGCTCCTCTGGCTTGCCGGCTAAGATTGACGGATAGATAATCAGGGCATCGCAAAAGGAAGATGGACAACTCGACACTTCAAGCATATTCAGACAATCACGATCATAAGTTTCTTATAAAGAAGTCATTTTGCTGGGTTTCGGTGTTTAAGACAACTAGCTAGCTAAGTAGTGAACTCACTCTTCCTGAAGCAGAAAGACAACTAGGTTTGAAGCTAGTCAGATCTGAAAAACCTATCCTTCATCGCATCAATCAAACAAAATCGATAAAGACAGAACTTACTATAATAATGCCAAAGAAAGAATGGAGAGTCAGCAGCATCTTGGTTTCTTGACCTTGAATTCACACAAACCCCATCTTCACATCTAGAAGTGTTTGACGCAAACAATGAGGCAATTAACAAGCATTATGGTAAAGCGAGTGGAACAAGCATGCGTGGTACAACATGGTCATAGAGGTCGTGCCCCCTCCATGGGAAGAAATTCAATGAGGAAAAGAAAGCAAGGTGAAGGGTTGTTTTGTCGACCATGAATCTTGACTGCTAGTGCCCATCTACCGTTGCATTCATCCTACCAGCTAGTGAGGTAGTGGTTGAGTAACCACTATCCTCTTTTTTACCCTTCTACCTATATTGTGAAAGACGGAACCAGCTTTTCTAGTAGCTGCAAATGTGCTCTTCTTGAATTAGGTTAAGCTTTCCCACCTAAAGACCATCATCTGTAAGGTTGATAAAAACAAGATTTAGAAGACTACCGTTCTCGGCTTAGGTAGAATCTTGACTAAGTCTAATGAATATGAATGGCATGGCTAGTGAAGAAAAGCAGAATATTGGCTCATCGGGAGAAGATGGCATTCCCACTTCCTTTTTGAAAGCTAGGATTCTTATTTGTGTTTGCTTGACTTCCTCAGATGCAACAAGGGAGAAAGATAATTTAGGAAGGCTGGAATCATTCTTTTAAAGGCATCTTCTCGCTGGGTGGACATCTGTTCATCGATGGGGAGGAGCCCTTTTCCTAATCTATGGTGGAAGGAAGTAGGGCTCTAAAACCAATGAATTGTTTGGCTAAAACCACTGTTACAGGCTAACTTCTCCTTCTGATCATGAGAAGCTAGATCTCGATTTACCACTTTTTGACTCGTATATGAATGCAAGGAATATTTTGCCTTGGAGACATCATCTTGTGGACATCATCTTGGGAAGTGGGTCTTCAAACGGTAGGATTCTAATTGTTGGGCAGGAAAAACATCGCACCAATTGGCTCGCTCAACCCAGACTAAACCACTAGGCTGCCTTTTCTAGATATTTAATATATATAATTTTATTTTTACATCAAAAAAATTGTTAATCGATTAATATGTGAGTTATGAATTTATTAGATGGTGTTTCAAATTAAAAATAAATATGAGCAATATTTTTTAGACTATTGTTATATTGATTGGATTATGATGTATGTACTATTTTATAAAAAAAAATTGATATATATCATATTTGAACTTTCTGCCTGACTATATTCTAGACTCTACCAATTGGGGGTTATGCATTGGCACTTCAATTATTATTGAGCCCATTGATTCTGTTTCTAGTCCTACCATAGGATATAGTATTATATTCTAACCCACTCCATAGGATATAAGTACGGTATTTTTGCCCACTCCATAGGGTATAAGTGCGCTATTCTGTCCTACTCGGTAGGATATAAGTATAGTTCTATTTTTGGCCTAGCTACAAGGTATAAGTGTGGCTATAGGTTAAGGTTGGCGAGTTAAATGTGATTTGTTTCGAATCGAAATTATAATTATGTGTACAAATATTTGAAAGATATGAATTTAAATGGATTTGTGTTTTGAAACTCTTCTATTGAAAGAAATATAGGTATTGAGTTGAATGACCATATTCTTGGGCATGTTCTTCAGATGCCCAACCAAGGTGCTATAGTGGACAAAGTTGAAGATCGGGTAACCACCCTATAGTGCATTATGGGAAAAGAAGATATAGATAACAATGTCAGAATTGAAGGAAGCCTACTTGATGTGGAAATGAGATTGTTGTATCTCATGATCAACGTGATCTTTTATCCAAAGTTTAGAAGATTTGAGATTGTGTTAGAGCGGGAGTTGTGCGTCATGTTTCACATTATTAAGAAAATCCCCATGAATCTTCCAGCTCGGATAATCCAAAGGATGCATGAAGCAGTTTCAAAAACTAAGGCCCCTCTACGTTATGGTTAATGCTCACTAAAATCTTCAATAATTTCAATGTAAACTTAAATGGTGAAACAATTAGTGAGCTCACCTTTTCTGATACCTACAACGATCATTCTCTACATCGCATGGGATATAACAAAAAAAATGGTCATTGGGTAAAAACCAAAGGACGAGCTAGACCTGAGGAAGAAGAAAAAAATAGAAAAGAAGCAACAATTGAACCCTCCTTGGTTAGAGAAGAAGCTCAAAACCAACCTACTGCTGAAGAACAAAACTTTGATACTTCATCAGCTTGCAGATATGAAAATGTTTATATTCGACTACATGAATATTAGCTTAAGATCATTTTTGAACAAGTAGTTGCAATCCTTCTGGCAGTCAAGACTCCTGAATTGGAAAATGACTCAAGGGATCCTCAAGCTGCAGCTATATCTGACTTGATTCACTTGATGATAGAGCAGATTGCAAAATTATCTTTGATTCAGAACTCTGTCACTAATCTGAATGAATCAGTGGCTTCCTTGGAAGAAAAGATTGAACATGGTAGCATGGGTCAGCCTTCAAATGAAGACAATGTGTAGATTTTAGAACTTGTAGTAGAAGCAGAAAAACTTAGAAGAAGAATTGAGTCTAGTATCCAACAATTAAGAGAAGAGATTCAGGGCACCTCAGTTGTTGTTTTTTCTGAGGTGATGTCTCTTCATCAGACCATAGGAAGATTGATTGGGCAACTTGAAAACACCTCCTCTATCCCTAGAACCTCCACCTTTGCCAGACCACCTACTCAACCCAGTCAACCTTCCTCTTTATCTAGACCTTTTCAATTTTTCACTAGTGCTAGACCTTCTAGTAGAACATGGAATCGCCAAGCTGGTGGATCTTCAAGCATGCCAACCAGTCTAGATGTCTCTTCTTCTTTTGACGAAGACTAGACATTATAGTTATCTTTAAATCTATGTTTGAACCTTCTTGTCATGTACCTTCTCGTTATGCTTGCCCCTACTTGTATTCAACTTCAGCTGCTCAATGGAATTTTCAATTTAAGTTCAAGTGACTTGTGTTTAATGAATATCTATAGTTTAAGTTGAAATGACACGTATTCATCTATTTTTGTGGTGTGTTTTATATGCTTTAATATTGCAATTCTATCTAGTGAGTGAATATTTCAATTTGATGTTTAAGTATTTATCTTCAAATGTTCATCTCTTAAGTTCCCTGGTTATTGATAAAGACAAAAAAGGGGAGAAATGCTAAAAGATAAGAAAAGGAACAACAAAAGAAAAGTAAAAGGAGGAAGAAAACCTTAAGCAAGCAAGTTAATCTCTAAAATTTGAAATCCTCCTTTAAATAGTCCTATTAATACATCAAAAAGGGGCGGAATTACTTATAAACCTTGTGATAAAAGTTAGATGAATCAATCATGCATAGAGAGTGAATGGTATCAAGCAAATATAAACTCAATCTAAAAGGATATTATCACTTTTTAAATTTTTGCAAATATAAACACAGATGCTATTCTTGTTTAATTTTACTATCTGAATTTTGCAAATTTATACTCAGTTCTTAAAGATGTTATCACTGTTTACATTATTTTCTTATGGAACTCAAGGGTTTTGCCATCATCAAAAAGGAAAAGATTATTGACCCTAAAAGATAGATTTTGATGATACAAAACAATTGAGTAAAAAGATAAATAATCTATTGTCTTGAGTTTAATTGATTGATTTCAGAAAACAAAGAATAAAATCTTTAGTCACTCTCAATGAAGATCACATATATGAAGCTCCATTTCAAGAAGCATAACTTTAAAAAGGTTATGAACACAATCCTTGGAAGCTCACATGCAAATACAGAAAATTTTATTTTGAGCTACATCAAGAGTTAACCCCAAGGTTGCAACGAGTTGACCTTAGCACACTATCACTGACTGATATGACTTCACGAGCAGACTCTAGTCGATCACGAGTCAACCCCAAAATAGTCTTAAAACATAGACAGAAAGCCATCAAATTCAACATAGTGGTAAGTCAACCAATGAAGTGCACAAGTCGACTCTAATATAACAAGAGTTTGCCCCTAGAGACAAACGAGTCGACCCTGAATGGCCACATAGAAAAAATAAGGAGCTAAAAATTTTATCACATTGGCGAGTCGACCCATCGAAATCACGAGTCGACTCTAGTCAAATAAGAGTCGAGCCCAAAAAATAATGAGTTGACCCTGAACGACCATAGTAAAATGATATAAAGCAGTAAAATTTAGTCCGTTAAAGAGTTGACCCCTGAAAACAACGAGCTGACTCCTATCACCAAACGAGTCGACCCTTGAATCGAGAGTGCTGAATCCACAGTGTACATGGTAGAAAAATAGGGCACAGCAAAAGCAGAAGCAAGCTTGAGTGAATCCCTGAAGATTACGAATCAACTCTTGAAGACTATGAGTTGACTCCTAAAGATGTTGAGTTGACCCTTGAAGATGTCGAGTCGACTCTTTTCTGACTGACAACAGTAATGGCTAGTTTTTCTGTAAGTCAAAACGACTGTTTTTTATCTCATAATAGCTCTTTTACCTGTCTAATGGTTAGGAGTATGTTCCAACCTCTTTCAAATGATATAAATGTATGGAAAGACCAAAGAAAGAAGAAAGCTCAAGTAGTATAAAGATAAATGCATCAGAGCAAGAAAGAGAAAAAAAAAAGAAAAAGAGTTTCAAAGAGAAAATCAATCAAGATCATTCATGGTGAGATAAACGATCACATCCTCTATTGCTAAGAGTTGGTGAAGTGCATTCAAGATCAATCAAAGCCGACCAACAAAGTCAAGCTCCATTTATTTCTTTTTATTTATTGTTTAGGAGGTGTACTTTATTATGCATGCACTTACTTCTTTCTATACTTTGATGTAATAGGTTTCAGGGACTAAAACATGGCGAATGGTCCATCCAGACTTTGAATTTGATTGTATTAAGCCTTCGATAGGGTTGGAGAAGGTTTTGGTTGATTGCCTAGAAAAATTAACTAGTTGATTGTGAGCCTGAGTAAAACAAACAGTGTAGGCTTTGTTTGATTGTCTAAAAATATCAACTGGATTAATTGTAAACCCGTATAAAACAATCAAATTATAATTTCGAGAAGATTATAGTATTTTTTTTAAAAAAAAAGTCTTGGAGAATAGACATAGGTGCAGGGTTAGCACCAAACCACTATAAATCTTGCATGTTTGTGTTGTTTGCATTTTGTTCTCGCATATCTACTTATTACTCTTTTGCTGAAATTCATATTCATCTGTTAAGCTTTCAATTTTGTTGCATCACACAAGTTTTTAAGAGGATCTAGGTGCCTTGACCTTTAAGTACTTTTGCCACTATCACACCACTATCCGAATGAGATGGATAAGGTGTGTAGCGCCGGGCTATGGTAGAGGACTATAGTACTAGACCATAGTTGGGGGTGTAGCATTGGGCTACAGTAGTAAAAGCTTAATTTCTCCTACTCTTAGGGTGAAAACTATGGTAGACTAAAATAAGATAAAATACATTTTATTGATTATCGAAAGTTCCTCATATAGACTACATATCTAATATTTATACTAAAACATACTAACTACCCTAAAATATGATAACTACCCACTCTAACGGTTGTTCCTATGTTTGGCCTCCACTCCTAGTGGTTTGGATAACTAACTTTGCTCACCCTCTGCTATAAGCATTTGTGAGTATGGTTGCTCTGCAACTATCAAGGCAATAATTATATCTTTGATGCAGAAGCTGGAGCCCAAGTCATCATGGACGTGCGTGGATTTGGATCCTTGCTTGAGTGTGCCCAAAAATACATTAAGTCCAAGAGTTCCAGCACCAGAATACATTGGGTCCAAGATTTTCAGCACCTAGTTACATTAGGTTCTATTGTTCCAACGCCCAATTCAATTGAGTCCTAGTAGCTTTGGAGAGTCCTAATTGAATAGAAGTCTTGAGTTTAGGAATTTGGGTCCAACATTGGATGTGTCCAATGTTACATTGAGTTCAAAATTTTTCGTATAAAGTTAGAAAGAGTCATTGATTGTTTTGCTTAGTGGATTGATTGTGGACTTGTTCCAAAAAGGTCTGAATTTAGGATAGAATTAAGGGTGTACATAAATTCTTATTTATGGCATGCGTAAAGCCCCTTATGGGCATGCACAACTAAGAAGTTGATGCAGGGCATGAGCCCAAGCCGGAGGCATGCGTGATGGTTGAGTCACTTCTTTGGGTGAGCACCAAATCACATTGGGTCCACAAAGTTTCAGCAACAAATTACAGTGGGTCCAAAATTTTCAGCATCAAGTCACATTGGGGTTAGTTATCCCAACGCCCGATTTAATTGAGTCCAAGGCATTGAAGGGTCTTGATTTAATTTAGGAGTTGTGTGATTGAGTCCATGTGTGAGAGGATTGAATCCTTGTACAAGAGGATTGAGTCCATATGTGAGAGGATTGAGTCTATGTGTGTGAGATTAAGTTCATGTAATGAGTGATTTAATCCACATTGGGTTCTAGATTGAGACCTAAATTGGTTCATGATTTGTTGAATTGAGTCCTTAAATTGAGTCCATGTAATTGAATGCCAAGTGGCATCAAAATAGTCCATGTTTTGAGGGGAATTGACCTAGTTAAGAAAGGAATTAATTCCTTCATGTGTGAGAGGATGAGAGACTTGAGTTGGTCAAAGATCTCATCCACAAGAAGGATCATGTGTGCGGCTAAAACTTTTCTTCCTAGCTTCCATCTGCATGCCCAAGAAGAGGTTCCACATGGGTCTAGGCTTAGGTGGAAAGGTGTTTAGGTAGTTAGTCAGGAGATTTGAATTTTAAAGGAGTCCTTATATGGTTAGGAGTCTAGATAAATTCTAGATTGTAACTCCTATCTTTTGCCAACCTCTCTCCATATATAAGAGGAGGTTTGATGAATAAAATCAGATCAAAAAAATTTATAAAAATTGCCAGAGCCTCTTGAGAGACCTCACGTGAAGGAGATAGTTCTTCGGCTTGGTAAGACGCCAAGTTGGTGAGAAAAGAAGGCATATGCCTTCTTTTTCCGCCTATGTTTGGGTTCTCTAGGCGGTGAGACTCTTTCTCAATTTCCATAATTATCCCACCCAATTACCACCACATTGATCAATTCCATAGAGTCCTAACCCAATTGGGACTCATCCTAATCAGCCACATCCTCATTCAATTTTGATCAAGAACCAAATTAAATATAAAGGCCAAACTCAAATTCAACTGCCGCCCTTTAATTGGCACCAATTCCATTGACCGGGTCTAAACCAATTGAGCCCAAATCAAGATTATCTTCAATCCACCTATCTTCTCCCTTCCATCCACGTGAAGCCCTTGCCTCCATTGCCATTACCAGAGGAAAAGAAAAAAAAGGGAAAAAAAGGGAGAAAAGATTCAGCCACTATCATTAGAAAAAAAAATACAGCAACCCACCCCGACTGCGTCCGAAGTCCTAGTTATTTTGGAGTATTAGTTGATTTGAGAGTCTTAGTTATTTTGGAGTCTTAGCTATTTACTTGGTGACTTGTTCCAAATTTTGAATTTAGGAGTGATGGAACTAGGGGCGTATGTGAAGCTCTCCATGGGCTTGTGCAAGCCTACTCAAAAATCACATTTTCCTTCTTTTATTTGTTTGTTGAGTCCTTTAAAGATTAGTGTCTGAGGATGATAGTGTTATTTCGATGATTAACACAACCATTGAGGGAATATCAAATTAATAATATAGTTTAAAGTGATACATCACTAATGAATACGACATCCTCGATACATTCATGATATATTAAGAGAATGAGATCAAGACGTCTTCAAATGATTAACAACGAGATAAAATTTGTAGTAAAAAAGGGATAGAAAACTCTTAATTCTAATTCAGCAAAGTTTCAAGTGAAATATACTATTAAGGGCAAAACAGTGATTTTCAATGTTAAGGGTATGTAGCTATATCGTGGCATACACTCAAAATTGCTTGAAATATGTTTCATTGATTATATGAATTAGTATAACCTTAAGATGCAGGAAAGTGTGGATTGAGTCGACCCAAAGCTAAGTGGAGTCGATCCTGGCACACCATGGAATCATCTGGCACACCCCTGCAAGAATGGCACAGATGAACAGTAAGTGGAGTCGACCCCATATATCTTTGAGTTGACCCCAGGAGAGGAGCTGATCCCAAAGAACCTTGAGCTGACCCCAGTTTCAAGCCTCAAGAAAATAACTCTCTGAAATTTACTGAGAGGACCGACCCCAAGTTTCCTTGAGCCGACCCTAGGAACACTTGAGTCGACTCCAATGGGGCCGACCCCAACTGTATATAAGTCAACCCTAAGGATTTGTGCTCAAAAATTACATCTCTAGAATTTCCGAGAGGGTCGACCCCCAATGGAGCTTGAGTCGCCCCACTGTAGCTTGGGTCGACCCCTAAGAAAGGTTGAGTCGACCCTAGTGAAAATAGCCGAAAATGCAAGGTTCTATGATTTCTGAGAAGGCTGACCCCACTGTAGCAGGAGTCAACCCCAGTGTGAGTTGGGTCGACCCTAAGTCCAATGAACAGTAAGTTGAGTCGACCCTAGAAAAGTTTGGGTCGACCCCAGCACGGATAAGGGCATAACGGCTAGTTCTGCAAAAGTGCCTTTTGACCTTCCAACGGCTAGTAATGGCTAGTTTTTCAAATTTAACCAATGGGGAGTGACCAATAGAGGTGAAGAAGTATTTAAAGTAACACTATTCATCAGAGGAAGAATCTTTTGCCAAGAAATCAATAGCATATTTAAGAGAAAGCAAGTCCAAGTGTTCTTCATTAAGGTTCTTCATTCAAGTCTTGAAAAGAACGTAGTTGAGCAATCTGAGTGTGCATTCAACAGCTCCACCAACCCATTGTGAAGTAAAGCAACCTTAGCAAAGAAAAGAAGAGGATCCTCAAAGCGATAACTATCCTTCTCCTCTCTTCTATTAGTGTAAAATTGTTATATTTGCTCTTCTTGGAGTTTCAAACTCTTTCTTCTTTATTACTTTATAAGGTTTGTTGGTGAGCCCGTAAAACCAACGGTGAAGGTTTGTTGGTGAGCCCGCAAAACCAACAAAGATTTTGGTGATCCCAAAAAACCAAAGTGCAAAGATTTTTGGATTGTGAGCCCGGAAAACAATCCAACTGTAATCCGTGAGATTATAGTAAATTTCCAAAGGAACGCTTGGAAAGTGGACGTAGGTGCTTAGGAGAGCACCGAACTACTATACTTCTTGTGTGTTTGTATTGTGTATTGTTCTAACTTCACTACACGCACTTAATTAATATTAACTAAACCACTCACTCATCAATTGATTTAATTAAAGGATTGAAAAATTTAGAAAAACCAATTCACCCTCCTCCCTCTTGGCTTGTTACCTTGGGCGACAAGTGGTATAAGAGCATGGTGCTCTCATAGTATTTGTTGATCTCATGATCAAGAGTCAAAGATCATGACAACCCAAGTAGGATGTTCTATGAGCGAGGGGCAATCCACAAATAGATCTCCTCTGTTTAATAGCCCTAATTACATATATTGGAAAGCTAGGATGAGGATATTCATCAAGCTCTAGATTATGACTTGTAGAATATTATAATTAGAGGATCACACACATCCACAATTAGTATAAAGGGCACAATCATTCCTAAACCAGAAATGGATTGGAATGATAGTGATAGAAGACTAGCATAATTAAATGCTAAAGCAATTAATGTACTTTACTGCTCTCTAGATGTAAATGAATTTAATAGAATATCTACATGCATCTCCGCGAAAAGAATTTGGGATAAACTAGAGGTCACACATGAAGAAATTAATCAGGTTAAAGAGTCAAAAATAAATATATTAGTACATAGCTATGAATTGTTTAAAATGGAATCCACAGAGTCCATAACTGAAATGTTCACTCGATTCACGGAAATCATAAATGGACT
>JAOXJJ010000002.1:8322351-8351276 GCA_025769935.1 Phoenix roebelenii | reverse complement strand
AACTCTTAAGAATATGCATCATCATCTTATTAATTTTTTGGACGATTCATAGACACATAAACAATATGAATGAAAAAAATACCTTTTATTATTCAAAAATAATAAAGTCAAGTATAAAATTATGTCCCGGAATTAATAATGTGTCAGCCATATTGGCTTCTAGGGCATATATCTAACATCATGTGCTTGGCGAGGTTGGTCTGGCCTCTGGTCGAGGTTGGCTCAGCCTTCGACTGGGTTCGAAGTCAGCCTGGCTCTTAGCAGGAGTAGGACGATCCATTGTGAAAAAAACACTCTTAAACTGTCACGCCCCCAGCCCAAGATCGCGAGCCAGGGGTCGCGCCTACCGCCGCACACCCGTAGGGAACTCTTCCCACGAGCAAGCAAGGCATCTTCACCAAACATCTTAATTTTATAAATCTAAAATAATTTAACTGAATAAATGTAATCTTATTTCATTGACTGATTCAAGTCATGAGGTCTCACAGTTTTAAATATGCAGCGGAACAATAATTTACCAACATGTAGAAACCTAGTTCTTAAAATAACAAAACCTTGCAATGTTTAACAATCATAATAAATGTCCATAATAACAAATCAACTTAAATAGCTCTAATTTAAGATAACTTGTGCCACAATCCTTCTAGTCGTTCTCCCATTTTGGAACCCTAATAGACTAGTTCTCGAAATCTGTAAAACAACAAGAGATTGTATAATGAGCTAGACAACCCAGTAAGTAATGAACACTCTAACTAGATAAATCAAGCAATAATATGTGGAAAATAAATATATATGCAGTTTAAAAGTACAAGTCAAATATTTCTTAAATTCTTAAGATTCATTTTACGGTTTCGAGATTCTTTCACATATTCAATTCATCTTGTTGATCCTGGACTATGACCACATATTTTCTGTGGCAGGGTCATCAACACCGACTAATCTTCTTGCGGTGAGTCCCTCAGGACAGTCAATTACCAACGTGTCTGTCCCCATTGGCGGGGTCCTCAACATAGCTAGGTCGAAGTTCAATTAGTTCACTATTTCATATTTCAGTCATGAAAACATGCGGTATCAAAATCAAATATCGTTCATATCTTAATTTCTTTCAATTTATCAGATTCAACTCAACAGCCAGGAACTATGACCATATGTTTCCTATGGCAGGGTCATATCATCGATTATTCTTCTTGCGGTACCAATGTATTAGCCCCCATTGGCAGGGTCCTCAATATAGCCCGACTGCAAGTCTGAATCTATTTCAAGTCATCATCTTTTCTTACATTATGTTCAATATTCCAAGATAAAAAGTACAATATCAGAGCAATTAAATACAATTCAAATCAGAAGCAAATACGTTCAATCAGAGTCATACAATATTCTAAAAATATACATATCATCCATGCATCAAATTCGTAATCATAAATAATTCGATTCGTAAAATATATATATAGTTTACCGATAAATCTAGAAAAAGATTACATCACTTACCTTGCGAATGCGATTCGCAACAAATCCAATTAATTCCGCAAATGCCTCGCAGAACCTAATATTCAAAAATCATATTCTTCTTTTAAAATTCATCACAATATATGTATACAAAGACTTAAACTTTAATATCCTTCCATGACCGTTCCTGTAGAAGTGCCTAGCACCTCTGGTTTGGGTTTGGGTTCGGGTGCATACCCGTAAACCACCCCTCCCTTTATTTATTTATTTTATTTTTTTTCTTTCTTTTATTTTTCTTTCTTTTCTTTTCTTTTATTTTCTTTTCTTTTCTTTTTTTTCTTTTTTCTTTTTCCTTCTTCTTTCCTTTTTCTTTTCCCTTCTTCTCCCGACTCCCCTCTTCTTCTTCGGCGAAACAGGGGATCCATGACCCCCCGCCCCCTTCTTCTTCCCTCTCGGTCGAGCCCAAGGGCGGCCGCGGTGGCCGGCCCTGACAGCGGCGGGAGGTGGCGGAGCAAGCTCGACCACTCCCGGCAGCTGGCGGTGGCGAACAAGGCCGACAGTGGAGCACTCGGCCGACCCATTTTTGGACCCAAGTTTCCAACAATCAGCCGATTCCAAAACCTTGATAAACCATGGCTAAGCATCAAAAGAGGAGGAGAAGAAGGCGAGGGACTCTTACCTATGCCCCGACGAAGATCCAGCGCCTCTCTTCCTCTCCGGCAGCAAAGGAAGAAGAAGGCCATCCGTGCCGTCGTTTCTCTGCTCTCTCTCTCTCTCCCTCTCTCTCGGACGGCCGGTGGTGACGCACAAGGAAGAGGACCTCCAAACCAGAACGGGGTTTGGTGGCTCCTCTTCGGGTGGTCTCAAGGAGAAGAAGAAGCCCTAAAAAAATAGGGGTTCCGGCATGTTCGGGATGGATTTCCCCTTCATTGCGTGGCCTCACGTGCGACACACGTGGGGCCGAAAGGCTTGGGTCTCACATTCTTTCTTCCTTAAAATAATTTCGTTCTCGAAATTAACTCACTTAAGACTTCAAATTTCGAAAGTATGGAAACATCATATCATTCCCGAGCTTCTAAACAATCCCCATCTCGAAATGCAACCTCACAAGATTCTGGCAAAATCATGGCATTTCAAAACTTAATCCTTTCCATCTATGATTCATAGCAAGTTCTTTTGATCTCTTTCAAAATAAGACTACCTTCCAGCCTTAGATTAAAATGTCATAAGTCTTTTCTCCAAGAAATTATTTGCTCTTGATTAACCAATCTATCACAAAATTAGATCATAAACAATTCTAATCCGCCCTTGGTAGAATTTCATCAAAGTCGATTGATAACCTCAATTTCTTTCAATCAGACAGAGGGTTTATATTAATTGAAGAGGTACAAGCTTTAGATTTAGGAGAATACATGATCCAAGATCAAAATCGATGATCCATTAATTCTAGTCTTAAGATGCTAAGTATTTTCTTAGCACGACATCAAATTGGAAAACCTAGGATAGTGCAGCGATATCCAAGAATCAGAACATTTGCTTTTCATTTATCAAAAAAAAATCTTACTACACAAGGAAATAGATCAATTCTTTTGTTTTTAAAACTTGCCGAAACAAAAAAATAATACTTCTGATCAGCTTAAAAAATATAATTCAGATTACTATGATTTCGTTGCGCACTCTGATTCAAACCACCAAATTTCTTTGGATTCACTAATAATTTTTGATCAAAATACTATCTTGTATTATGAACTAAAGAGATCCAAAATTTCAATTTCCACGTAAAGCTTAGAAAGAAATCTTTGATTCTCGTCCCCTACTTTACCTCGAGCACATCCATCTAGATTCACCCTTGAGTCAAAATTGATTGAATCTTAATTCTCTTATCAGTTCAACTAGAGGATTCTAAGTCAAACTCCACGTAAAATCAACCAGAAGAATTCTCTCAATGCTCTTCCAAATTAGAAGGCGTTAAATCAATACAAATGAATAAACCCAACTCAACCATCTCTCCTAAAGTTTTCTTCATCGAGATCTTTAGCATTTATCAAAAATCCTTCATCATAACTATGTAAGTCTCTAAAATTCAAATTCTTTATGTAAATCTAGATTTTATCAGCAATCGCAACAATATTGACAAAAGACCCTAGATCGGCTTAAATCCAAACTTTGAATTGAAGTTTTATATACATCACATAGTCTCCGATAGACATGAACAAGATCTATTATTTGGATCCAAAGATGATAATTTAAATTAATAATAATCCACCGAGATGAATACTTTACAATCTCCAATAAAATTATTTCTTCAAGATTGATAATTAGTCCTTAATTTTGTCAAAAGCATAAGCTACAAATTTAAGAGAAAATAGATCTAGGCTAAAACATTCCAAATCCAAGATCAGCTAATGCAAGAACCATTAATCCTAAACTTGGGATGCCAGATTTCTCTCTTTCTCTCTCTCTCTCTCTCTCTTTTACAATAGATAGAAGAACCTACTAATAACATGATAATATCCAGTCAAAATCTAAAACACTATTCTTTTCTTTGACAACGAAATTCTCCTTAACAAGGAAACCCATCAGAAAATATTTTCTAATCATAGAGTTAATATCGTTGATCATCTTAAAATAATTTAAACAACCAGTATTCTCATAATTTACTAAATTACTTCCAATCAAAATCCCAATCTATATTGTAATTTGAAAAGATCTAAAATTTCAAATTCTCGGTAAAGCCAAAGAATAATTCTAGAATTTTATCCCAAATATATTCTCCATCTACACAGGAGTTTCATACATGATCCATATACAGTTTTCAATCCTCGAAGAATATTTTAATCAAGCACTGTAAAAAGGTTTTATAGCCCAAATCTTAAAAAACTTTATGTAAATGGATCTTAATTTGCCTCTAAAAAAAATTATCTTCAAAATTAAGCAAAATCATAGTATACCTCCATATCAATTTTTTAAGTTTACAAGTTCACTTAAATAATAAATAATCACAATGCATGATAATATTCCATGGCTAGTCCTTTTGCACTTAATTTAGATCCAAATCTAACTAATTATAACTTGATTCATTGATTGCCCAACCTTCCATAATGTATCAACCTCATAAGTAAATTCAATCATAATTTCCTAGTAACCTTCTCATACATAATCTATCACAAGGCATAATAGAAAATCTTGAAAGTAGCTTACAATGCAATTGACATGGATTCACGTCCAATGCCCTTAGTGTTTACCCACCTACACTTATCTTATGTTAGATTCTTTGTCTTAGATTTTATCCACTTATGCTCTGATACCACTTAAGTTGTCACGCCCCCGGCCCGAGATCGCGAGCCGGGGGTCGCGCCAACCACCGCACACTTGTAGAAAACTCTTCCCACGAGCAAGCAAGGCATCTTCACCAAACATCTCAATTTTATAAATCTAAAATAATTTAACTGAATAAATGCAATCTTATTCCATTGACTGATTCAAGTCATAAGGTCTCACAGTTTTAAATACGCAGCAGAACAATAATTTACCAACATGTAGAAACCTAGTTCTTAAAATAACAAAACCTTGCAATGTCTAACAATCATAATAAATGTCCATAATAATAAATCAACTTAAATAACCCTAATCTAAGATAACTTCTGCCACAATCTTTCTAGTCGCTCTCCCATTTTGGAACCCTAATGGACTAGTTATCGAAATCTGTAAAACAACAAAAGATTGTATAATGAGCTAGACAGCCCAGTAAGTAATGAACACTCTAACTAAATAAATCAAGCAATAATATATGGAAAATAATTATATATGCAGTTTTAAAGTACAAGTTAAATATTTCTTAAATTCTTAAGATTTTTTTTTACGGTTTCGAGATTCTTTCATATATTCAATTCATCTTGTCGATCCTGGACTATGACCACATATTCCCTGTAGCAAGATCATCAACACCGACTAATTTTTTTGCGGTGAGTCCCTCAGGACAGTCAATTGCCAATGTTTCTATCCCCATTGGCGGGGTCCTCAACATAACCAGGTCAAAGTTCAATTAGTTCACTATTTCATATTTCAGTCATGGAAATATGCAGTATCAAAACTAAATATCGTTCATATCTTAATTTCTTTCAATTTATTAGATTCAACTCAACAGCCAGGAACTATGACCACATGTTCTCTGTGGCAGGGTCATATCACCAACTATTCTTCTTGCGGTACCAATGTATTAGCCTCCATTGGCAGGATCCTCAATATAGCCCGACTGCAAGTCTGAATCTATTTCAAATCATCATCTTTTCTTACATTATGTTTAATGTTCCAAACCGAAAAGTACAATGTCAGAGAAATTAAGTACAATTCAAATCAGAAGCAAATACGTTCAATCAGAGTCATACAATATTTTAAAAACATATATATCATCCATGCATCAAATTCGTAATCATGAATAATCCGATTCGTAAAACATATATATAGTTTGCCGATAAATTTAGAAAAAGATTACATCACTTACCTTGCGAACGCAATTCGCAACTAATCCAATTAATTATGCAAATTTCTCACAGAACCTAATATTCAAAAATCATATTCTTCTTTTAAAATTCATTACAATATATGTATACAAAGACTTAAACTTTAATATCCTTTCATGACCGTTCCTGCAGAAGTGCCTAGCATCTCAGGTTAGGTTCGGGTTCGGGTGCATACTCGTAAACCACCCCTCCCTTTATTTATTTTTTTTATATTTTTTTTTCTTTCTTTTCTTTTTCTTTCTTTTCTTTTCTTTTCTTTTCTTTTCTTTCCTTTTCTTTTTTCTTTTCTTTTCTTTTTTCTTTTTCCTTCTTCTTTCCTTTTTCTTTTCCCTACATCTCCCGACTCCTCTCTTCTTCTTCGGCGAAACAGGGGATCCGTGACCCCCTGCCCCCTTCTTCTTCCCTCTCGGTCGAGCCCAAGGGTGGCCGTGGTGGTCGACTCTGACAGCGGCAGGAGGTGGAGGAGCAAGCCCGACCACTCCCGGCGGCTGGCGGCGGTGAACAAGGCCGACAGTGGAGCACTCGACCGACCCATTTTTGGACCCAAGTTTCCGGCAATTAGCCGGTTCCAAAACCTTGATAAACCATGGCTAAGTATCAAAAGAGGAGGAGAAGAAGGCGAGGGACTCTTACCTTCGCCCCGACGAAGATCCAGCACTTCTCTTCCTCTCCGGCAGCAAAGGAAGAAGAAGGCCACCTGTGTCGTGGCTTCTCGGCTCTCTCTCTCTCCCTCTCTCTCGGGCGGCTGGTGGTGACGCACAAGGAAGAGGACCTCCAAACTAGAACGGGGTTTGGCGGCTCCTCTTCGGGTGGTCTCAAGGAGAAGAAGAAGCCCTAAAAAAAACAGGGGTTCCGGCGTGCTCGGTATGGATTTCCTCTTCATCGTGTGGTCTCACGTGCAACACACGTGGGACCGATAGGCTTGGGTCTCACATAAACACTCTTTAGAAGTGCCATTTTCCCTCTTAAACATTCGGCAATGTAAAATCAATACCTTAATGTAGGTTGGGATTGACATGCATGTGTCGTTACCATCTAAGGATAGTTGATTTGATTGGCTCCCCTTATTTTTTTCCCCTTCTCTCTCTCTCTCTCTCTATGAGTTTTATAAGCCAGCCATGTCAAATTTCAAACCAAAGACTTCAATGATGTCGAGAGCCATTGTAGTGATAATGCATCTATTTCTTACAAACTTTAGTCACAGAAAGTAGACATCCAAAGAAAAAACTATATTATGGTTATTATTTGGTGAAGAAAAATACTTCTTTCTGATAGAATTATGGGTCAAAGAAAAGAACAAACCTTACTCTAGGGCAATATAGACTCATCTGTCCCACTTGGAAGACCCTATGGCTATGGCTTATTTTTTTTTCTGGGTAAGATGAATTTGCTAAATAATTTAGTAAAAGTGTATATATATATATATATAAATTAAAAAATAAAATATATAAAAAATCAGCAGCAGTTCATAATAGGTTGCCTGTATTATTGGCCGCAAGACTCTTCTCTCTCCCTCCTTCTGTCCTCTCATGCGGACTGCACGTAGATGCTGGCATCCATGAATGTAGGTGCGGACCACGGAATCGCGATTCGAACTGAATGCAGTTGTCACCCATCGAAACTTTTGATTTGGCCCCCACGCGGGCACGCACCATCCCATCAAAACGCCCACCACGCCCCAGGCCCCCCTCGCCACCCCACCCCTCTTCGTGCCTTCGGTCAAAGCATCCGCATCTCCGTCAAACTTCTCAAAAAATAGTATCTTCTTTTCCCCCTTTCCCTCTTCCCCTCTAACGGCCAAAGAAAATAAACGGAAAGCAAGGCGTGACCAACATTTCCTTTTCCTCCACGGCTACTCTACTCAGCCCCATCCAGATTTAAAGAAAAAATCGTATTTTTCCTAATTGTTATATTATAAATAAATGGATGAGTATACATGGAACCAGTTAGCAGTGCACGGAAGAATCGAATGACATCATCAGTGCATTGAATGGAGAAGGAGTCATCCATGGGGATGTGGGGGGAGGCCGGAGATGGTGGTGGAGGCGGCTTGGGGAGTGGGAATATGGTGCCTGGTCCGATCGCCGGAAAGAACGCGGGGAGCATCGCCGAGAGGAGGGCGGCGAGGTCCGGGTTCATCCCCACTCCGAGGCTGAACACCGCCCGGTTCCGTAGCGTCAGCCCTCTTTCATCGCCGGGCGTCCGATCGCCGTTTCTCACCATACCACCTGGTCTCAGCCCCACCGCGCTGCTCGACTCTCCAGTGATACTCCAAAATTGTCAGGTCGGTAGGTTCTGCAGCCATTTGCTTGATTCTTTAAACATTGGTAGCGGCTAACTGCTGCGATGTTAGTTTGTTTCATCCATCACCCATCTATACATGTAGAGTGGTAGTTCTAGAGCCATGGATCTGTAGTGAGACTCTTGTTCTGTGATGCGACACTTTGTGTTCTGTGATGCTGCATTTGTTGCTGATTATAGGCTAAAGAGGGGTAAAAGTAGTTTTGAAAATGAAAATCGTATGGGATGAGGTAGTAAGGAATAACTTGATATCCCTACATCTTTTATAAAGTATGGTCCCAAACAGAGTAGGAAAAGGATTCATGTAGTGACCTCAGCTAGTTTGGGATAAAGGCTTGGTTGAGTTGAGTATTTGTTGCTGCTTATATGATCAAAAGCAGAATGAAACATGTTGCCGCCAATTCTGAGATGTCGACATGGACCGCCTCCGTGGACTTATGAGACAACAGACAAAGATCAGATGACTTGCGGAATTGGCTTTAGTTGGGCCCTCCGATACTTAAACTAAAGAGGGTTTGAAGTGAGGATGAAGGAGAAAGAAAGAACAAGGAGAGAATCTTTCCAAGCTTAGGTGATTTTTACATTAGTCATTATTTTCTTATGGAGGGCCTCTAGATTTATTTATAGCTGGGATTCCGCATCTTCAGCAATCATATCTCAACAAACTCTAGGTTGTGCTGTAACGACCAGCTGACGTGGTGCAACAACCCGGAGGCTTGCTGTAACCGCCCAGCAGTTGGTGGAATTGTTGGAACTCTGCACACATTCGAGTGGAAGGGTTGGATCGCCTTTGTTGTAAGAGGGCTCAGCTCGGCTCCAGCTGGTCATTGGGCTGACTAGTCATCTGGTTAAGCTGAGATACCTCATCTCTGTAGGTCAGATGCTCCTGGTCTGCTCGTCTCAACTCTTCTGGTTAGCCTAGAGGTTCTGATCTAGATGCCTCGGAGAGTTTAAGGGGATCCCCTTGCTGTCATGTAGTTGGTGAGCTTGGACAAATCTCATTGTGCCACATCACCTTGGTCATTCAATGCCACAACGCTGTCCTCCCCACTTCTGAGCCCAAAGTGCCTCTTTGGTATGGGTGAAGAAATAACCATCTATCAGTTTGTGCCGTTTTAAAGAGAACCTCTTTGGTATTACCTGAAGGACGAGTCCTAACACTCTACTCCTAAGGTGTCGCTTGACTATTTGGAGTAATGTTGGTGCGACATGCGTTCGCTGATCTCGATGGGAAGACGACTGATTGAACTGATCCAGGTCGTCCAAAATTCTTTAAAAGAGGGTGGAGGCCTCTACAAATCTGTTACGCTTGAGGGGGTTCTGAATGTTCTTTTTGGTTGCTCGGGGAGACTCCTACAAAATCAGCAGACCATATAACCTTGGACCATCCTTGCATGGTGGTTTGGTGGCTCTTTCTCCTTCTTTTCTTCTGAGGAGGCTGATCCCCTCCATTTATCTTCTTTTTCCCTTGTTGCATGATGACACTCCCATGGATCTTCCTTAGGAAGGGGGTCTTCAACATCACATTAGATGTTCCAGCTGGCACTTCGAAGGACCATGGAAAAAGTGGCTGAAGTTGGGGCCGATTTAGGACTTCTCTAGAACAGGCTGGCGGTCGAAATGGTTCCTAAAGACGCCGATGACAGTTGGAAGGTTGCTAAAATGGAGGCCAAGTTAAGGGTGCTAAGGACAGGGCGAAGGCTGCTAAGTTGCACGCCTCCAGAATCGCAAAGGAGCTGCAGGAAGCTAGGCGACAAGTTGTTGAGGTTGAAAAGATGGTTCTCTGAGCAGTGGAGATCACCGAGTCCTTCCTCCAGGGCTTCTAGGAGTGCTAGAACGAAGTAGCAAAGCTCCAACTCGACCTCATCCATCTTATCCCCAACAGGAGCCATGCTAAGAGGAAGCAAGATTTGACGAGCGAGCGCCCCTCATCGGAGAGGGGAGCGTAGGCCTCTGCATGGTATTCTTTGCAAAGTTGTGAGATGGGGTGAAGGGTAGCCCCTTCATGATCTCGTTGGAGTCATCGACCTTGTCGGGCCAGAGTTTGGCCAGTTCGAGGCACCTCTTTTCTTGTAACTGTCTAGTCTGGTTTTAGACCTGTCATATAATTGATCATTGTTATTGAAATGGAATTATTTTTGACTGTACTTGTTCTTTTACTTGTTATTGGGATGCTTGCTCGTAGTCATGTCAAAGATACTAAGGTGAACCTAGCTAAGCTAAAGATATAAGATTTCGAGGTTGGTTGAATAAAACTAGAAAATCAAGATAGAGCCATAGTCAATAGCATCCAAATATTCAAGATTGGTTGAGTATTTTGAGACGAGGCTGGTTTTAGACTATGAGATTATAACAAGATGAGATCATAGTAAGATGAGGTCATAGTAAGATGAGTAAAGAGAGTAAGCCAGAATGCTTTCTGAACACATGAAATCAAAATTTCATGAAATGCCCAAAAACTTTACATATTGGAACTTCCATAAAATCATCAATGCAAGGTTTGCTATCTCGGTACCGGTGCCACACTAGTAGAGTGTCGGTATGATATCGTACAAATTTTTTTTGGCGTACTGAGTGCCAGTACACCATCCATATCGGATACTGGTACTAAATTGGTACGATTATGGATCGTCGAACCGGCCCGTACTGGGCGGTTTGGGCCGTATCGGATCGGTCCGGCCAGCTACTGGTACGACGGAGCCATGAAAACCGGTATGGGCCGGTTCTGTACCGGAGACGAAGAAGATGAAGAGAAGGAGAGAGCGCAGGAAAAAGAGGGAGGGAGGAGACCTGTGGCCGCCATCGGAGAGCCGCGGAGGGACGGCGGGTGCCGACTTCACTTAAAAATCTTCGAATTAAAAAATTAAAAAAATTTTAAGTAAAGTCGGCAACGAATTTGCCGTCTTCACTTAAAATTTTCAAATTAAAAAAACTGCGCCCCACAGGTTCCCCTGCCCCCCTTGGCCTCCGCCGCCCCTCCGCGGCTCTTCGATGGCGGCCACAGGTCTCCTCCATCTCTCTCTTCCCCGTGCTCTCTCTCGTTCTCTTCTTCTTCCCCGGCTCCAGCGAGGAAGAGCTGGCCAGTTTGTACTGGCCAGTTTCGGTACGAACCGGAACAGTACCGGTTCGGTAGGTGACCGGTACGTCTATCGATGCCAATACGGCGGACTTTGGGTATAATATTTTCCGTACCATCCGGTTTGGGCTGGTACGGCATATCGTTACGCTACCTATATCGGATATTGATACCGAGCCGGTATAGTATAGTATGCCGTACTGTCTGGTTCCAGCCGGTACGATGTACCATGCAGTAATGTAAGTGCCATTCAGTATGGTAAACATATCAATGCTTCTTTCTTATTGACACACAATGCTAGCGCGATATCAGCTTTATGCTAGTACTTAGCATCTAGTCTCTTCCAAACACAAACAAGGAATGGCAAAGCCCATCACGTTATGCACTATTCTAGTGCCAGCTTGGCATGCCAATGACACAAAATGCTCCAACCCTTGCATACAAAAGTAAATTCTTATATGTATATTTATAAATGTTCTAATATCTGTATATAAAGGATGGTGTGCTAGGCTTGTAAATAATACACATGGTATTTTATTAAAGTAAGAAAAAGATTGTGACAATTTGTTATAAGAAGTGGAATCTTCCAGCAATCTAGCCAATACATGGAATATATGAGAGTTGAAGCATCATGTTTTCTCCAAGTGGTCTAATTCAACAGAATATCCCAAATCTTTTTCCAATTTAGCACTTCGGGTCAATAGAATCATTACGCTTCATTTTTTGGAGTGCTACAAAGTGTTGTTCCTGTTCCAATGTTCAAGTTTTTAAAAGTGTTGGCAATCCAAAATTCATAAAAACTGAAGGTTAATATGAGGTATAACCCATACAACAACAGATGCTCCATTATCACGGTAAGCATCAAAATGAAAGTTGCAATCTGGAAACATTCTATGCAAAAGATCAATTGCTTAGAAACCCAGTATTTGCTTAGAAAGCCACAACTCGTCGCATCATGTCATGTTCTTCTGGTTTAGTCTTGAGATTTAAAGGCGACGGAACATAGTTCTACTACAAATTCTCATTCAAATCTAATTTGATCTGAATTCTATAACAACCTTGATCACTTCCACTCATCTGTAAGATTAATCAGCTTCAGAACTGACACTAAACTGTTTTTGAGAGGAAACCACCAGTTGAATTGATCCAGATCTGGTTTCAGATCGGTTACATGGTAGTGAAACTACTGTCTCATCACAGCTGAACAGGTATAACTTAAGAATAGAGGAAAAGAGGAAGTATTATAAAAGGAAAAAAGAATAATATAAATAGAATAGGGGTAAGGAAGAAAGAGAAGGAAATGACCTAAATGTGCATTTTATTCTCATATGAACTCTGTACAATTTGCCTAAGACCTTCACAAAGTTGAATCAGACAAACATCCTTTGGTGAGGCCCCTTAATAGATCATATGAGGAGGGCCTCTTAGCATGCCATGCGCCCCATCCCACAAATCTTAATGTACCAATCTCTTTTCTGTAAGAAACCCACTTAACAGAGAGTTTTTTTTTTTTTTGCTAGACCGTAACAGAGCTTTTACTAGTGCGGCCAAATCACAAAATGGGAAAAATGATAAGGGATTGTTGGGCTTTTTGCTCTAACTCTGATTTCTTCATACACGCCATATGTTCAAATAATACACTTCTAAGAGATACCTCATTTGGCCATATGATACACACCTCAGACAGAGGTAAAATATTGTACAAAACATTATTTTGCAAATACACAGTCCATGGCCAACTAATACACGCATAAGAATTACGTCATTTTGCCATCCAATACTTATCACCATCCAAAATAATACAAATTGGGATCCAACCACCCAAGATCTTGTGTCAATTAAGAATATCTCCGAGGAAGAGTGGCCTATGGGCTGTAGTGTTTTTGTCACCTCTATTATGGGTGATTTTGCCACCTCTGCTGCAATGACAACCAATAGGGTATCTTCTCTTGCCTTATTCATGCCAATTTGACCTTGGGTACCTCCTGGAGGCCCTCGGCATGAGGTTTAGCCTATTGTTGATAATTGATAATCCCATCCTCATTGGACAATTGCAATGCTGATGATGGTGGAGGCCAGTGGCGGTTAAGAGAAGGCCAACAAGTTCGGCAGATTTTGGACCTTGGGTTTTGACAAAATGAGGAGAAGAGTGAGAGAAAAGAGGGAATGCTGAAAGGGAGGTGGAATGACAGATTCCTGATGGCAGATGAAGCTCTTGGTGTTGTTGAAGTGGAGCTGGGCCAATGCATTGTAGAAGAATGATAGCTAGACCTGAATGGAGGAAAGGGAGAAAACTTGCAAACTTGTCTCCTGCTAGTTTCCTTTCCTTGCTTCTTATGCGAGCGCATATTTTTTCTTGCTTTTAGATTTGCATTTGAATGTATGTGTCAACATATAGAGAGGTCTCCATATGATCAATGAATGCGTGCTTCCTAGATGTTTTTTTCTTCCTTTTAAAAAGAGGCTTGTCCAGTCACAAATCCTACTCTAGGACTCTCTAGAGAGGAACTAATCCCAAGCCAAATACCTGCCTAGAACTAGGAAGATAAATGGTTGGTTGATTACTTGTAGCATAAATTGAGTTGAATTAGAAGTCCAAACTAGGAAACTAGTCAACCATTTATTACACATACAAAACTAGTTATTTTGGTGTCAATTACATCTCAAAAATATCTCCTAATTTACCCGTAAAATCTGAAGTGAAACCTAACTGAATTAGGACTTGAAGTAGACTAAAGGCCCTAGAAAAATATTGCCAGTCAAGTCCTTGGGATTAGCATCTTCTCTTTTCAAGAAAATATTAGGATTACTAATAACTCTTTCATAGAATGAAAAAATACATAATTTGGGATTGGCAATTTCATTTTCCAACCATGGCTGGCCCAGTTGCTATGTTCTGTTACTACTTTGCTGCCATAAGTCCAGCTTTTTCTTTCTACCACTCAGACACGAAAGCAAGCAAAATCCCTCACGACTAGTGTTACCTAGACACTTGGCATAGGTGCCAAGTTTCCTCAAATGTTGGAAATGGCAGTCTCCAAAAAATCTAGGCATGCATACATAGCACACACATATGTGTATCAGTATGTATGTGTCCTTAGGTGCTTATTCAAGAAAAAGAAAAACAGACTTATTTATGCTATTTATAAAATAAATTAATGGAATAGCCATGAGTCTATAAGTTGTTAAATTTGTTTGCTAGGTTCACTTAAGCTATGTTGAGATAGTTAAAAATTGATAACTAGCCATGACATATTTATATTTAAAATATAAGGACATTTTGTTTAAAGACTTCATGTAACTTTGATAACCTTATATTAACAAGATAATGATACTTTGCTTAAGTGTCCATATAATCTTGATAATTTTAAATTTAAAATATGAGAATACTTGACATTTTGCTTAAAGTGTCATATAACTTTGATAACTTTATATTAAAAATATAATTATACTTCGCTTAAAGCATTCTTATAATCTTGATAACTTTATATTAAAAATATTAGTACACTTCACTTGAAGCATCCTATAAAACATAAGGAATTTAATTCTTTTTTTTTTTCGAAGTGAAGAAGCTAAGTGGCATTGTTGTTTTTGGTTTACCCTTGCCAGAGATTGGCTTTAATCTGTCCATAGTATGCATGAGCTAATGGGTAAATAACTAGGTCATTCTTATGCATGTAGCAGCTTTAACATCAAAGACATACTTGGGTAGATGACATGGAAATATGCAATCTTGTCATGTAAAATAAAATTAGGGGATCAATGTTATATATTAATACTAATGTCAGCAATTTCTGCATACATAAACTAAATTCTGGCAATTATACTAGATAATGAAGTCTTCTTCTCATTTCAAATGCGTATGATGTTTCTCAAAACTCGTTGCTGGATTACCAAACAAGCAAAAAATGTTTTAGATTTATATTATTTTAGCTCAGAAGATTTGTAAAACAGTGCCAAAAATGGATAATGTGGGGACAAAATGGAGGGTTTCTGCTTTTGTATCTTTTCTTTCTTTTCTTTCTTAATTAGGAATCAGCATCTTACCAAGTTCTAGCTGATGAGCTGGTAAAATATCTCAGCTGGTCGTTTTTTGTTGAATATCATCAAGAACCTTTAATGAGAAGAGAACAAAATTGGGAGCTTCATTAGCCTCTTCAAAACATGTATGAATTCTCTTTAGAAGTTACAACAATCTCTGCCCCTTTATTTGTACAGTTCTTTCGATTGCTGTCAAAGATAGAGTAGCGCTCGTTTGTTGATTTGAGTCAAAGGTAGAATACCTTGACCTACAAAACAATAACCTTTTAGACTGCAAAGATTTGGTTCCCTTTGGAGCCTAGTACAAAGTAGCACTGAAATCATTCAAAAGCTTAGTTTAAATGACTTCAGAGTTCTGTACCTCAGCCAATAACCATCCTTTTTGTTTTTCATAACTATACATATCATTTACTTTCAAAATACAGACTATACTGCTTCTTAAAACTTTTTTAAAAAATTAGAAAATGAGCTCTTCTATATGCAGGACTCCTATGCGGACTTTGTTAGTATTCAACTCTATCAAGGATTCTTAGATGGCGGCAGATTCATATGTGAAGGGGTGTCACCAAACTGTCCTCAGACTGGTTGGCCACCTTCGTGATTAGGTCTTTGATGGCTATCAAGAACATGGCCTATACAAATTAAAGTATTACTGGAGAGGTTTTCTTTGCCCACCTTCCTATCCTCCTTCACACTATGAGATCTTTATATGACTTTTTCGCCGCCATCTTATTTAAAAACTCTCTCATAGAAATTGAAACTTTCTTATCCTTATGCATTTTGCATGAAAATGTATGTACTCAAAAAACCTACATGCAGACAGCTTATCAGATAACCATGAGCACCCAGCTATCATATGGCAAAGTAATGTAGGATGAACATCACTGTATATACTTTCTTGCTAGTCTTTCCTAGGAGAAAGTTTAGCATGTATTCAGTAAAATAGAATCTACGCAATGTTATGGATTCAAGAAATATTGCTTACATAAATATTTTGGACAATATAATCGTAATGCTCATTATTATAATGACCATGCAAACACTTGAAGATGCTCACGTGTATGGTCTGTCGTACCGGTCCGTACTGACCGGTAGGGGCCGGTACGTATCGGTCCGGCCTGGGACCAATACCAGATCAGCGTGGAATCCGGTACCGATAGGTTATCGTTGGAGAACTGGTATGGAACCGATACGTATCGTTCTGGGCCACCACCGGTACGCCGACCGGTACCGATACGGTGGACCTTGCTCACGTGCAACCATTTTATGCTTCAATGGTGTTTGGAAAGTCTCCCCCATTCCGCCTATGTTGTGCTTAATGTATAATACTTTGTCCATACTTGGTCATAAGCCCAGATAAAAGAGGAGAGTTATGGTAGGTTGACGGCCAGTGCAAAACTATAATCACAACATATAAACATGAATCCTGATGAGAATAGAGCAAGTTGGATGAAACGGAGAAGTGCAATTAGAAAATTGTGTGATTGTAAGATACTTGCCAAGTTGAAAGGAAAATTTTATAGGATAATCATACAATCGGCTATACTTTATGGTACAAAATGCTGGACAGTTAGAAAACAATGCATACAAAATGAATGTGGCTGAAATCAGAATGTTGAGATGGATATATAGTAATACAAAAAAAAGATGGAATAGGAGATGAATTCATTTTTAAAAAGTTGGAGGCACCAATTGAGAACAAATTGAGAGAAGAGTGACTTAGATGATTTGGACATTTAGAACATAGGCCGAGAGATGCACTAATACAAAGGAGTGATTTGATACATGTAGAAGGAACGACAAGGGGTCAAGGTAGACCAAAAATCACATAGGATTTGGTAAGAAAGGACCTGATATCTTAACATCTTTTAGGAAGTATGGCTCTAAACTGCACGGGATGGAGGAAACCCAATATGTCCTTCATGTTGATTCATATGAGTCCTAATCCAATTAAGATTCAAATTGGACTAAGTTCCTTATCTAATAAGGAGTTCTAATTATTAGGCCTTCCCATCCTTATCCAATAAGATTAAGCCTATTTTAACTAGGTCCAATTAAATCAATTAAATTGCAATCCAATTGCAATTTCTTTTTCTTTAACTCACTAATTCTTAGCGGGTTAAACCAATTGTCAATCAAATTGACAATCAATTTTAATTTCGATTCCAAATCGTAATCCAACCTTCGGAACGTTCAAAACTTTTTTCCATCAAGTTTCAACTTTGCAGATGATAACATTGAGGGCAAGCAATGTATCCCAGTTTTTATCAGTTTACCTTTTATGTTACATCTTACTAGACTTTAAGGGGTTGGCTTGGTCACTTTGTTATGACTGCAGTAAGCATAAGAATTTTACTTCAGAAACAGATTTCAACAAATACTATGGCCTCATAAAATTATTCCACTGAACTTTTATTGCCATGCTTGCACAGAAGATTAATAGAATTTTGATATTGGAGGTTAAAATTTTGGTAACTGGATAGGACCAACATAATATGAATTGGAATGAAATTAAGAAATATCATAAAAGACCCATAATTTTACATATAATAGAAAAATAGCTGGAGTTCCAACAAATATTGATGTCTGCCTGCAGGAGTGTGGATCAAGTTTGGTCATTTTCTAATGTCATGCATACAGGTAACCTTTACATAGGTTATTGCTATGCAGGAACCAATTTCACATATGTATGGAAACCAACAAATAATCTCAATGTTGCCAAAAAGGTCTAGGGCAGTATGAAACCAATAAGTGAATTAATGTCAAACTAAAAAATTTCATGACGGTTTAATAAAAAT
Organism: Phoenix roebelenii; assembly: GCA_025769935.1. NCBI lineage: Eukaryota > Viridiplantae > Streptophyta > Magnoliopsida > Arecales > Arecaceae > Phoenix > Phoenix roebelenii. The sequence continues at coordinate 8,333,091 of JAOXJJ010000002.1, read as the reverse complement.
GAAAGTAACAATAAAATATTATGGTTATTTTGGTGAGAGGATTATATGATTGTGGATTGAGAAAGAACTTTTGTAATGTAATATGTTCAAGAAATTGTTCTGTAGGTTTCTATTATGCGGGTAAGCATTTTGACATAAGCAACAAAAGTCTGACCAATTGTTAAATGTATGGGTTCTATTTCATGATATTATGGATTGACTTTCGATTGTCGTGAATCTAAAGCTGTTTAATGAAACCAAAATTTTTTCCTTGGAGTTTGTTAGAAACGTTTCTTTAACTGTTGTAAACCACTTTAGACTATGTGAGTTTTATCATTTTGTGTTTGCTTTAAGATATCTAAACCATTTTACACACAATGAAGAACTTCAAAATTTCTTAATCTGATAAGCAAGTTGAAATATTAGGCCCGTTGTATATGAGTTAAAACTTATTTTTCCCTTGGTATTAGCTGATGTTACTGTGTTATTTAGTTCCAACTAACATCTTTACTATCAACTTTGGAGATGTGCTGCATTTACATGGGTTCTAGGTGAAGTTTAGCAACACATGCTGTGCACTGAACAGTTACATGAGTTCTAGGGATCTACACAATTACAAGATCAGCATAGAACTTAGCGGGTGCCATTTACCTGCTTCTACATGTATGTTTTTGTTATTTGAAGTTTTTCAATTTAGTCCTTGCTTTTTATGATTTTGAAGGGCTCAAGGAACACCAAAAACAAGTAAATCTCTTCTGTAATAGGTTAAATTTTCCCTTTCATCTATAATTTTATTTGAGACTACATATTCACAAGAAACCACGAATTGAATGAATAAAATGAATTGACTAATAACATAGCTATTTACTTCATTTGACTCTATTTCTAAAATCTGCTACATACTTTACAAGATAGAATCTAAAATTCATTGCTTCATAAGAGAAAAGAAAACTGCAACAATGTTTGCTTTCACTCAAAATTGGGGCATCTTTTATTGAAAAGTTCAAAGAGATTCTAATATAAAGAATATGTTAAACTATAATGCTAATGTACATCAAGACCCCACTTTGGGACTCAAATGTGTCCATCATGATACCTGCCATCAAAGGAATGCCTTGGGGCATCTTGATCATTTAAGGTGGGACCATGTAATTCCTAATTGGATTAGGAGGCTAATGCATGGAAGGAAGGGATAGAATCTTCCTTCATGCGTGTGAAGCAAAGAAGGAGGGGCGTTCGCCCCTCCTCCTATCACACACATGAAGAAAGGAGGGGCAGACATACTTATTTGGTCCACGCCACATGGAGGGCTGATAGCCCTCCTTCCCTTTCATGCGGATTGCCACATGGCATGAGGAGTGCCCTTGGATTCTCTCTAATCTCTTTTAAGTAAGGGATGTGATCGAATTAAGTTAGGGATGTTGCATATTTTGGAGGGATGAATCAAGGAGTGATTGATTTATGAAATTATTCCTTATTTGTAAGGGCATGAGATGTCTATTTAAAGGGCCATGGCGTGAAGCATAAGTGAAATTGAAGCCTCTTGCTGCCGCCTCCCTCTCTCTCCTCTCCCTCCTTAGCATGAGCAAAAGGAAAAGAAGAAGAAGCGTCTTCTTCTTCCTCCTCTTCGTCCTTCTTCTTCTTCCTCTCAAAGGAGTCAAAGAGTTGATTCAAAAGAGGAAAATTCAGCCATCAAAGGTGATCTCTGCAAGGGAGCTAGCACCCCGGTGAGATCTTGGAGCAATCTGTACCTCGTATGGATACCTGTAGAGGCCGGATGCTTGTGCGGCTTCAAGAGAACCAGAAATCCTACGATCATCAGATAGCGGTGAAGTTCTACCCGTTTAAAGGTAAAGATTAGATCTTTATAAAATCTATACAATTAGGAATTGTAGTAGCTCTGAAATTAATCTAGTCTTTTAATTTTAATCTTTTCTTTAGATTTCATAAATCAGAGTTAGAGAACTCTAGAAAATTTTTGAAATCTACGTTTTCTAGAAAGTTCATGAGATGAACAACGCCACGCGTCTTTTCGCTGCGATCGTCGCAACACGTGCGGGGGTAATCCAACAGTGTTAGTACTGGTCTGACATGGATTGGTATTGGCTAGCGCCTGAATCCTTGCTTATCAATGAGCATTGAGTATCCATATTTCTCAGTAACATGCTTGGCTATTATCATTCTCATAACCTTTTGGAAGTGCATATCTGTTTGCTTTGACAAACAATTCAGTTAAGATTATAGGAACACAAGTTAGATGCATAATATTATTATCTAGTTCCAAGGTTCGCTATCTCAGGACTGGATCCTGTACTGGTACCATTCTATTACAGTGTCAGTACATGGTATGGTACGAGACAGTGAGGCATATTGGTTGGAATGGTACGAGATTACATATCGGTTTGGTATTGGTACAGTACAATATGTTTGGTACTGATCGATACCGACCGGTATGGCAAACCATATCTAGTTCTCTCCTAGACCTCACACTTTGATATAACAACCCTTTGTCTTATTAATTTGTTATAATTTTGTTGAAAATCTTGACATCAGTTTCCACTTATAGCTCAGGAAATATAAAAGCCACACCGCCATTTGAAGGATGAATTAAGATTCTACAATGGAAAAACTGCAATTACATTGCTCATACACATTTTGCATCCTTTCCAAAACAAATTAGAACATCCCATGCATAATATGAAAGCAAACACTATAAGCTTTTTGATCAAATACCATTGCCTTTACATGAAAAGTGTCCCAGTCAAGATTATAGGACAACCCTAACAATGCTTAAACTTAAACTTGGAAGTGCCAACAATCTCAAAGTCTTACTATGACCTGGTGTCAAACTCTATTTGTCAACAAAGAAGGGAGAAGAAAAGAGAGCTCCTTAGAGAACCAGGAGTTATTGATCCCTCTTGGAATCCTGGCAGCAGAAAGGACTGACTCCCTATAATGCTTCTTTTATAGGGTAGAATGAGATGTAGAGTCCTAAATAAATGAAAAGAAATGGTTTAGATGTGGCCTGGGTAGTGGATGCATGTCTTTGATATTGTAAGTTGAAGCAGATTGAGCCCCTTGTGGTGCATAGGTTTTATGTGCTCTTCTACTCTTGAGGTACACCATGACTCAACACGAACCAGAATTGTGTGCACGAGCGATGGTCTGTGAATACTCGAAACCTATAGTCTTTGGTCATCCATGAATTCTTTCTAAAAATATTTAGAAAATGGAAGAGAAAATTCTTTGTTCCTTGCTTTCTAATTTGGCAGAATACCGTGATAGAGAATAGAAGAGAGATCTCATTCTTTGTTCAGATTTATCTTTAGATAAACACTTACAGAGAGGGGGGGAAGAAAGATGAGACTGTTCTTCACGAAAGAGTGAGTCTCACAATATAGATTTCTAAAAAATGTGTTCAATGGACGATTCTGTTTGTTGGATCTCAAGTGAAGCATCTTTTTGAAACCAACTTTTGTTTGTTAAAATCTATCTGGAATCTAAAAGAAAAGATAATCCATAAAAGCAACAAAACATAAGGGTAATGGATGGATGCTGCTCCAAAGAGAGATTTTGCATTTGTGCCTGATATCAACTCTCGTTGCGACTTTAAAAGACCTCTAGATGCTTTCAACGGTCAGATGGTATTCAACATTCTAAATGAGATATTACATTCTCTACATAATTGGAAATTTTACAAAATTGAAAGAGAACTGGAAATCAAAACAACAAGAGATTTTAGCATTGTTTACCATGCAGCGTAAAGATGCCTTCCAGGCTTGAACCTATAGTGTAGGTTGACTTCCATCTAATAGGAACCATGGTAAGCTAAAGTTTTTGAACTAGGTCATTTATAACAACTTTTTGCCAGCGCCGTACATGGTATCGGGCTTGCCATTAGTTCTAGTTAGGGGTGCATGTTAGAGGCCATGCACCCGTATCTTGATTTATGAGTGATTTTGTGTTCAGTCCATATACCCATAGATGGTGACCCTCGTTTCACACTCATATAGATGAGTCCTTAAAGGATACCCTTAAGTACCTTAAAGAGATCCTATCGTGGGCTCATTTAGAGTTGCTGCTCTTTCTTAAAAATTCTGTTACAGTTTAGTTACGATCAACTAGGATTTCCAGTCATTCAGTTAGTTTTTGCCCATCAAACATTTTTCATGGTGTTTCCAATTGGAAAGTTGTGTTGTAATTGATGATGACTCCTTTGTGGGCTTGAGCCAAATCCCATTAATAAACTACAAATAATTTCATTTTATGAAAGGATAAACAAATCTCTCTTATCATGTAAAATTATTTGAAAGAAAGCAATTGAACTCAATCACTTCTAATATAAAATGGCATCTTCTATTTAATGTCATAATATCATAATTTTGAGCATCTGTAATAAAATGTGCACATTTTCTGGGTCATTGATTACAAGGCACTTAACTTCATGAAGTTTATCGTGTCAGCATTTTTCTTTTTTCACTTCATATACCTGTGCTTGCATGACATATTAAACAACAATATCCTCTTCAACAAAAAGCATCCAATACCGGTGTTACTGTGGTTTTGGCCCTATAGGGGCTGAAACTATTTTCTATAAGTAAACCAACCTGGTCAGAGACTGGGTCGGCTCGATTTGGCTCAAACCGAGAGGTACAGCCTGGTTCAGCAATTCTTGCATATATACCATGATCATTTTTCTTTGAACTGCTCAAAATATTATTATATATACTTTTAGCAAACAAGATATCATACTCATCATAGTGGAGGTTACAGAAGCAAGGCATATATGTATTATTCAATAAGAATATTTGAAAGGATAATAATCATTTAAGTTCTACCCCCGCAATTTTAAGGATCCTATACTAAGTCAACTTGTTGGAAGCATATGCTATCAGTTTCATGTTCTGCATCAACACATAACTTAGTCCCTTCCGAAAGGTGGGGACGTAAATGGGTGAAGCCCTTGATCCCTGACAGGATAGTCAAAATCAGGATCGACACCAATATCCTCTTTAGCTCTTGGATGCTTGATTTGCACTCTTTAGTTTACCGAAACTTGCTCACTTTTGAGTTAGACAGGTCAAAGGCACGACAATGTGAGAAAAACCTTCTTTTGCAATATCCATCTACTCGTAGGAAGCTATGCACCTATGAAGCATTAGTAGGTCCGCTCGTTTCCACTATCACCTCCACCTTTTTTGGGTTTACTGAAATCATATCCTTAGATATCATAACTAAAAAAGGAGATACTGTCCGGCCAAAACTCATATTTCCTCAGTTTTTCATAGAGATTTTTCTTCCTCAGGATTTGCAGCAATAATCTTAGATCTGCATGCTCCTGGTTCTTGGAGTACACCAAGATATCATCTATAAAGATCAATACAAAATCAATACAAACTAACCAAAATATGGCCTGAATACCCTATGCACTAGGTTCATAAATACTACAGGAGCATTCTCTAAACCAAATAGTATCACTAAAAGTTAATAATCATGGTCTGGCATACCACCCCATACCGCTTGGTACGGGTGTACCGTACCATACTAGTATAGTACTAGGATGAAATTCAAATTCAAGTTAGTATTAGCTTCGTACCATCCTGTACCGAGGCGTACTGTCTCGTACTAAGGTGTACTGCCCTGTACTAAGGCTCAGAGAGATAAAAATTTAGAAAAATGGTTAGAGCTATTTTGGTACAGAATTCTTACTGCACCAAACCAATAAGGTACCGATATGGTATCCGGTACTGAGGCTGCAGACCTTGTTCATAATGTCCAAATCTCATATGGAAAGCAATTTTTGATACATCTTCAACCTTAATTGTCAACTGTTGGTAGCCAGATCCAAGATTAGTCTTGGAGAAGTCCTGTGCTCCTTATAGTTGGTCAAACAACTTATCTATCCTTTGGCAAAAGGTAGTTGTTCCATACAGTTGCTTTGTTGAGTTTTCGATAGTTAATGTAGATCCTTATTCTTTACAAATATCACTAGAGTGCCCCAAGGTGATATGTTGGGTTTGATAAAGCCTTTATCCAATAGTTTCTGTAATGGCTACTTTAGCTCCTTTAACCTGGTAGAGCCATCCGGCATGGAACCTTAGAGATTAGACTAGTACCCGACACCAAATCGATAGAGAAATCTATCTACCTATTTAGAGGTAACTTTAGTAGATCTTCTAGAATGACATCTGGAAAATCTCTCATAATGGAGATTTCTTTCAAATTCAACTTTTTGCTGAGTATCTCACTATAGTAAGGTACCTTGTACACCCTTTCCTTAGTAGTCATCCTCTTGCTTGTGATGTTGAAATAACTCTTAGGGGGAAGCTTATTCTACTACATGCAAAACTAAACTTTGGCTAGCTTGGAATTTGTAAGTTCACCTTGCTTGCAAAACAATCTATTGTGACATGATATGTAGCTAACAAAATCCATTCCAAGGGTGACATCAAAATCCTTTAATATCCAAAATCATCAAGTCTGCTAAAACTTCTTTTTCTCCAGTACTCACAACACAAGATTTGCAAATTGCATCAACTACTATAGTACCTCCATTTGAGTAGAGACATACAACTTGTGCTCCGAAGGTACTGACATGATACCATTTTCTTAGCAAAACTAGAAGGTATAATGAGTAGGTAGCACAAAATCAAGCAAGACATATGCATTTGCAGAAGATACCAAAATAATATTGTACAGCTCAAAGTCTTAGATAAATTCTATTCCTAACTAAATTAGTAAGCATGTAATACAAACAACATTAAACAAATAAGTATACACACTAATTAGGACACATAATAAATTAATTATCATACTTATCACCACTGAGCTAGAAGCCATGGCATCTTGCTGGGTAAGAGTAAAACTTGACCTTCAGTCTTGGCCTTCTGCCCCTCCGTTGATTTTGTCCTATTTGAGATGTCTAATTCAAAAAGTATACTTGTGTGGTTTGAGGAATCTGCACCGTTTGCAAGTCCTTCCTACTAGGACAGACCACTACCTTATGGCCCAACCGGCCACACAAAAAGTAAGTCCTGTTGGGATGGACCATTGCCGTTTGGCTTTGTTGGCCATGTGCAAGGCAAGGCTTCTCCAATATTTCTATTACTCGTCCCTAAGACCCACTAGGACTGTTCTTCTGACTTTGTTCTTCATCTATCTGTTTCTCATGGAGCTCTCTTCCCATTAACAAGGCTTTTGTTCACTATAGCCTCATAGGTGGCTGTCTCAATTGGTGTCACGCCCCCGCCTTCACGGAGCACGTGAGGCACCGAGTGCCCACGTGGAGGCCACATGAGGAGAGTGGAGACTCCCCTGCCAAATATTGTCCGGTTCTGGAGCTTCACGCAAGCGTCTTTCACCCCTTTCCGGTTTTGTTTTCCTCTCAAAATGCGTCCGCAGGATTTAGAGACACCCGCTTTGTTGGGAAAAACTTAAATGCACACGTGGCCAAATTCTCGGGCCGCATGCGTATTTGAGAAAAAGGAAACGCCCAACGAGCGTTTGCTGGGAATTAAAAGAGCTAGCGCCCGCGTGCGCATTTGAGAAAAAAAAGGAAATGGCCGCGGGCGTTACGCGGACGCGTTTGAAAACGCATCTACAAAAGACTATTTTGCCCCCGTTAAAAATCCCTATATAAACCCCTCTATTTCATCTCTTTTCGAAGACGAAAAATTACAGAAAAATAGTAGAAAAACTCTAGAGAAATTCTTCCTCCTCTTAGCCACTTTTGATTTTTATTTTTATACATTTATTCAGTTTATTTTATTATTTTCATTTCACTCTTTGCTAAATCTGCAAGTCCGATCGGGTTCGCTTTGACTTCTTCCGAGACGTGCCGAAGAAGAAGTTGTAGGGTCGTCGTATCTCAGAGGAGGATTGCCGAAAAATCCGTACGTGGGGGCAAATACTTTTTTGGGACAACGTCTACGCGCTTCGACCTACCTTCAATTAGGCTACTTTCTTCTACTTTTATTTTTAATTTAATATTAGTAGATTTGTAGAATTTGAAATTCTATAATATAAATTTATTAAATGCATAGATTTATTTTGTACTAGAATAGATTTATTTTGCATTGAAATAGAATTATTTGGATGCCGAATAATATGCATGTATATTATTCCCTTTAAGATTTTCCATTAATTGAATTTACCGATATATTTGTTTATTTAGATAATATATTGCTAACAATCCAAAGAAGTATTTTTTTATTTTTTGTTAGTAATATATACTTCATTAAATTTTTTATTACAATTATGGCATATTAGATTTTAATTGCAATAATTATTTTTGCTAGCACATCATTAATAATAAATTATTCTAAAGAGGTAATAATTTGGTTAACCTCCAAGAGATTTATTATACCTCCATTTGAACTCCTCAAGGAGTAAATTTCAGATCCCATTCAAACGAAAAATTCGGAAATTGGTTGATACATAATAATTAATTTATTGAATTGACTTATTAGATCTCAATCAATTATTCCAATAAAGAAATAAATCTTTTAATTCATTAAATTGACATCTTACTTACAATAATTGATTTGCTACAAAATTAGTAATTAATTATTCTAATAAAAAATAAATCATTCTAATATATATAATTCATTGAATTGACAAATTAGATTTCAGTTACAATAATTGTTTTGCTAGAATTAAATTTAGTAATCAATTGTTACTAATTCGGAAAAGTCAAACAAAAAATTCAAAAGTTAGTTAATCCATAATAACAAATTTAAGTTTGCACTTAGGTTATTCTAAAAATTGAATTTGTGTGATTTCTAGTGACTATATCCACTACCTAATAGTGTCTAAGAAAAGCTTATCAAAAAGACATACGTGCCTAAAAAAGGCTGGTACTTAAGTGAGCCTAATGCTCCACCACCGATCTGGAGCTGATCTGGCAATTAGTTTTTTGGATATATCAATTAGACATCCAAAGTTCAATATAAATATTAGTGCAATCTTTTGACATAGATTTTTTTTTCTGTCTTCAATCAGGTTTCTGTCTCTATTCTGTAATCCTGATCCCATGGCCTCAAACACTAGTGACCACCTTAGTGCCAAACCGGAAAAATTTGATAGCCATAACTTTAGGAGGTGGCAGAACCAAATGCGGTTCTGGCTCACCACATTAGGGTTAATCTCAGCCATAGGTGAAAGTACTACTAAAGTTGATAACGGGTCCAACCCAACTACCTCTTCCAACACTGAACATTCTGCCTCTACTAGCACATCCTCTAGGACATCTGATGAGATAGATTATCATTGTATCCATAGAATCCTAGGTGCTCTTTCTGAGAGGTTGTATGATATTTATTACACAGCTAAGAGTGCCAAAGGACTCTGGGACATCCTAGATAGCAAATATGGTCTTGGTGATGCTGGGGTAAAGAGGTTCAAGGCCTCCTACTTTAATAATTTTAAGATGATGGACTCAAAGCCTATAAATGACCAGATCCATGATTTTGAAACCCAGATCCACCAGCTTAGGGCTAATGGAACCAATTTGGATGAATCATTCCAGGTAGCCTGTCTGATAGATAAATTACCTACTTTCTGGTCTGATTTTGCTAAGATCCTGAGCCACACCCAAGGAGTTCTCACCCTAACCCAAGTCTTGAACTTCATTAGGATTGAAGAGCACTACACACTCAGGAGTAATACCTCTACTGGACCCAAGAATAATACATATAATGTAGAGGCCCGTCCTAAGAAAAATCAGAACCGACCCTTCCGTAAGAATTTCAAAAAGAAACCCTACAACCCTAAAAACCCTAACCACCACTACAATGGGAAATCTATTCAATACTAGGAGCATAAGAAGAAGAAAGAGGAAGGTGGTGCTCGTTTCTATTATGTGTGTGGTCGGACCAACCATTTGTCTCCCCAGTGCTTCTATAAGAAGACTTCACCTCTTCAATCTAAGAAGAAGGGTCCAAACACAACCAATGCTCAAGTCAACATGGTGACTTCCGGTGCTGGCTCCTCTGAGACAACTTTCAGGTCTGTTTCTGTGAGACCCTGGAACTGGGCCCGGTCCATTTGACCGGCCCAGTCCCAGAGTTCAGCCTCACATGCGGCGCACGTGAGGCAGCGGGATGGAAAGATCCATCCCAAAGAAGGAGGAGCCCCTGTTCTAGGGCTTCTTCTCTTTCTCCTCTTGTGAGGCCAACCAAGAAGAGCCGCTAGACGCCCCCCCTCCTGGTTTGGGTTCTTCTTCCTTGGGCTACCGGCCGAGAGAGAGGGAGAGAGAGCCGCTGAAGCCCGCTCCTCTTCGATTTGGAGGGTCTTCCTCTTTCTCCATTGACGCTGGAAAGAAGCCGCCGGATCTTCGCCGGGGCTGAGGTAAGGGTTTCTACCCTTCATTTCCTTGCTATACCATTTGAAAAAAGAAAGAAAGAAAGAAAGAAAGAAAGAAGAAGAGAGGGAAGAGGGGACTTACCCGTGTGCGGCCGCGAGCGTCGCCAACGCCGCTGGTCCCCCGCCGCGGGCTCTTCCTCTCTTGAGCTCTCCCTCTCCTCTAGGGGAAGAATTAGAGGATCGATTGTTGTCCTCCCGAGCCCTCTCTTCTCCATGGAACGGAGAGAGGGCCGGCCACTGTGAGTCGCGAGCACCGCCGACCGGCCACAGGCGCAGTCGGCCTTAAGCCGACGCCCTTTTCGAGCCTCGGCATGGGGTCGCACCTTCCCCTCCATGGTCGCAGGAGAAGAGGGGAAGAGAAGAAGAAGAAAACGAAAAAAAAGGAAGGAGAGGAAGCTT
>JAOXJJ010000002.1:8308884-8322251 GCA_025769935.1 Phoenix roebelenii | reverse complement strand
TAGTATAATATAAGATATACTCAAATGCTTTAAGCTCATCAAAATCAAATGAGGGCTTAATCAATTACTCCACAAACTCCATGCTTATTAGCTCAGAAGTACCAGAGAATTTGTGGGGGGAAGCTTTAATTTCAACCTCTTATATCCTTAATAGGATTTCCTCTAAAAATAATGATCTAACTCCATATGAAGTTTGGAAACATAGAAAACAGAATCTTGGCTATTTGAAAGTGTGGGGGTGCTTAGCAAAAGTGAAAATACCTGATTTTGAAAGAAAGAAAATAGGATCTAAAACACTGGATGCTATATTCATAGGTTATGCAGTCAATATTTATGCCAATAGATTTCTGATGATTAATTCAGAAGAAAGTGATATTAGTAACAACACCATCATAGAAGCCAGAGATGCAACATATTTTGAAGACACCTTTCCACTTAAGGCTAGAGTAGATAGTGGTATAGCTAGTAACTCTAGTAGAATAAGGACAAGTAAAGTAGAAGTAGAAGCAGAACCTAGAAGGAGTAAGAGATCCAGGATAGAGAAAATATTTGGAGATGACTTCTATACTTTTCTTATAGAGGACTCTCCAACTACCTTTGAGGACGCAATGAAATCCTTGGATCCACCTTTTTGCAGTCAATTATCCAAAATCATACTTGGAAATTGACTGATCTTCCTTCTGGTTGTAAAACTATAGGGTACAAATGGATCTTTAAGAAGAAACTTAGGCCTGATGGCTCTGTAGATAAATTTAAGGCTAGATTAGTTGCCAAGGGTTTTACTCAGAGATCTGGGGTAGACTTCTTTGATGTCTATGCACCTGTAGCTAGAATTATAACTATTAGGATCCTTATAGCATTAGCCTCCATCCATAGATTAGTAATTCATCAGATCAAGATAGCTTTTCTAAATGGAGACTTAAATGAAGAAATCTACATGGACCAACCAGAGGGATTTATAATCTCAGGCCAAGAAAATAAAGTTTGCAGACTAGTCAGATCTCTTTATAGTCTTAAACAAGCACCTAAGCAATGTCACTTGAAATTTGATGAAACCATACTGACATTTGGATTTGAAATCAATAGTACAGACGAATGTGTATACCACAAGAGAGTTAAAAATAATTTTGTGATCTTGTGCCTTTATGTAGATGATATACTAATCTTTGGGACAGACCTTCAGATAGTTGATAAAGTAAAACAATTTCTAAGTCATAAGTTTGATATGAAAGATTAGGGACAAGCTGAATTAACTTTAAATACCAAAATAATTAGAAGTGGAAATAGTATTGAGCTATCCCAAAGTCATTATGTTGAAAAAATACTCAATAAATTCAATTATACCGATTGTCAGCCTATCTCTACTCCATTTGATCCCTCTACTCATCTTAAGAAGAACTTAGGAACTCCTGTCCTTCAAAGCCTATATGCTCAAATCATAGGCTCACTAGGATTCCTAACAAACTACACCAGGCCAGACATAGCATATGCTGTAAATAGACTTAGTAGATATACTGTTAATCCAAATAGAGATCACTGGATAGCATTAGAGAGGATCCTTAGGTATCTTAAGGGTACCAAGTTCTATAGTTTGCACTTTAGTGGGTTTCCTGCTGTTCTAGAAGGTTATAGTGATGCCAACTGGATCAGAGATACCCTAGATGTTAAATCCACCACAGGATACGCCTTTCTCCTAGGAGGTGCTGCTGTCTTGAAAATCCACCAAACAAACCTTAATATCTAGGAATATCATGGAGTCCGAACTGATAGCTTTAGATACCACTAGCACTGAGACTGAGTGGCTTATAGATCTACTAATAGACCTTCCTGTAGATGACTCACCTTTACCACCTGTCTTCTTATATTGCGACTGTAAATTTGTAATAGATAAGTGCAACCAAGAAAATGCCAATGTAAAAATGAACAGGCACTTAAAAGTGCATCATAAATTATTAAGATATAAATTGAAAAATAACGTTATTACTCTGAATTTTGTAAAATCAGAAAATAATTTGGCTAATCAGCTTACAAGAGGTTTATCTAGAATAGTGGTTTTAGAGTCGTCGAGGGTAATGGGGCTTAGCCCATAAAGATAGATCACCATGGTGGGAACCCAACCTTAAAAGGTTCAATGGGTAGAAACAAACCGGAGTGTGACTAAGAGGAGCACTATTTCATGTTTTCCTCGTCCCTATGGTGCTAGTGCTCATAAAAGCAAATGGTAGAATGAGTTCATTTGTATAACTCTTAATAAGTCCGAGATCCAAGAGGTAGGAGCTTCCTTGCTAGCTTCCTTATTAGAACTCACCTATATGTGCAGTTGTGAGACTGCGATTATGGAAAATGAGCGATTCCCTAGAAAGGTAATGATAGATACCTGCGCATGGCCATATTAGCGCAACCCGCTTAGAACTCAAATTAGGCTATATTATGTGTGCTGTTGATTTATTCTGAGCCATGGACCGAGATTCAAGGTTAAGACCACCTTGGCTCCATAGATGTAATCAATTGTCACTAAGTGAAGGTTCAAACAGAAAGGTACCTACACCTATTACATAATATAAGATATCCAACATTTTATTTTGATTTTAAAATTATTTAAGTTTTTGTGTGGGATTGTTGGGAAAAACTTAAATGCGCATGCGGCCAAATTCTCGGGCTGCGTGCGCGTTTGAGAAAAAGGAAACGCCCAAAGGGCGTTTGCTGGGAATTAAAAGAGCCAGTGCCCGCATGCGCATTTGAGGAAAAAAAAAGAAAATGGCCGCAGGCGTTACGCGGACGCGTTTGAAAATGCATCTACAAAAGACCATTTTACCCCCGTTAAAACCCCCTATATAAACCCCCCTATTTCATCTCTTTTCGAAGACGAAAAATTACAGAAAAATAGTAGAAAAATTCTGGAGAAATTCTTCCTCCTCTTAGCCACTTTTGATTTTGATTTTTATACATTTATTCAGTTTATTTTATTCTTTTCATTCCGCTCTTTGCTGGATCTGCAAGTCCGATCGGGTTCGCTTTGACTTTTTTTGAGACGTGTCGAAGAAGAAGTTGTAGGGTCTTCGTATCTCAAAGGAGGATTGCCGGGAGATCCGTACGTGGGGGCAAATACTTCTTTGGGACAGCATCTACGCACTTCGACCTGCCTTCAATCAGACTACTTTCTTATACTTTTATTTTTAATTTAATATTAATAGATTTGTAGGATTTTTAATTCTATAATATAAATTTATTAAATGCATAGATTTATTTTGTACTAGAATAAATTTATTTTGCATTGAAATATAATTATTTGGATGCCGAATAATATGCATGTATATTATTCCCTTTAAGATTTTCAATTAATTGAATTTATAGATATATTTGTTTATTTAGATAATATATTGCTAACACGCTTCATATGCCCAAGCTCTGGAATGAGTCTTTCCAATGTGGGACTATTGGGCCTCACACCCTTCCCACCATCGAACAAGAGTCGTTCTCGGCTTTGATACCAAATATCACGTCCCTGCCGCCTACACGAAGCACGTGAGGCACCCAGTGCCCACGTAGGGGCCATATGAGGGGGGAAATACGGGGCTCCCCTGCCAAATATTGTCCGGTTCCGGGGCTTCATGCAAGTGTCCTTCATCCCTCCCTGGTTTTGTTTTCCTCCCAAAATGCGTTTGTAGGATTTGGAGACACTCGCCTTATATATCCAGGCTTTGAAACGAGTCTTTCCGATGTGGAACTATTGGGCCTCATATCCTTTCTACCATCGGACAAGAGCCGTTCTCGTTTATGATACCAAATATCACGCCCCCGCCTGCGCAGGGCACGTGAGGCACCCAGTGCCCACGTGGGGGCCACATGAGGGGGTAACCCGGGGCTCCTCTACCAGATATTGTCTTGTTCCAGTTGCTTCACGCAAGCGTCCTTCACCTCTCTCCGGTTTTGTTTTTCTCCCAAAATACGTCTGTAGGATTTGGAGACACCCACCTCATATGCCCAGGCTCTGGAATGAGTCTTTCCGATGTGGGACTATTGGGCCTCACAATTGTCACACCTCCTTCTGATATTATGCCTTAACCCCGTCTCAAATGTATGAGCTCAACTCTCTTCATCCTCCACTAACTATGGGGCAAACTTAGCCATCTCAATGAATTTGCCCTCATACTGGGGCATTGATGCACCTCTTTGTTTCAGTGGAAGGAACTCTTGCTCCTTTTGTATCTTCACACTTTAGGAAAGTACTTTCCTTATAAGGCTTTATAGAACTTAACCAAGGTGAATTGCTCTGTGTCATTCTCATGTTTTCTTTCCACCATTTGCCACCGTTCATATGATTCTTCTTGGAGCATGTAGGTAGGATAAGACACCTCCTCATCTGGGCATCTCATAATTCCAAATACTTTCTCCATCTCCTTTGGCCAATTCTTGACCTCTAGGGGTTTACTAGTTTCTCGGCCTCCAGGTGTTCAGATGTTCAGTAATCCCCTTACAAGCTGATGGAGCTAGCCTCCTAAACTCACAGCAGCCACTACACTGCCTCTGCTGATCCTCGGTGTCCTGATGCTGTATTTATCATTGCTGCCATTCTGTTGCATGAATTGCCGTCATTCTATTGCATGAATTGCCGCCATTCTATTGCATGAATTGCCATTGCTGCTGCATAAATTACTGTTGTTGTAGTTGTTGCTACTGGATGAATTGCTATTCTTGCATTTCCATCTTCCTTACCATGTTAGCCCCAACATCTTGTTGCTGCATTGCTCCTATAAGAACTTGCATCAGCTGAGATGGATTCACCTATTCTCCCAAGTTTACCTAGATTCTAGATTTATCCCTGCTCATGGGGCATTACTAGCAGGGTCATTGGTGCCCCTCTGCAGTGGGTACCACTAGCGGGCTGGTGAGTCTCATTAGTATGCTGGTTCATAGGCTCTTAAGCTGCTGAGGCATTGGCAAAACCAACATGGTCTCCTGGTATGGCTTTATGCCATCTTAACCTACACTCATGGACATTAGAACCCATAAGTTATAAATAATCCATCTTGCTTGAATAATAAAAGATAAGATAAACATGACATGCATATATAATGTTTATATAAAACAGAGAATGCATCCCCAAACTAAATGTTTACCCCACCAAGGCTCATCCTAGGGTCAAACCATAGTGATCATAACCTCAGCTCTAATACCATAAATTGTCATGTGCCAAACCCGGTCACATGACGGGGCATATGATACGGCTGATTCTTTAAGGTTAACCTCTTGAAACATACATGGCCTTTAAAATAATCCTGTACTCAAGTCATATAGAAAACAATAACTATAGAACCAAATATCATCGCATAATTAACAAACTATGGCTTACATCATAGCCACTATTAACTCAAAGTTTAAATAATTCATTAGAAGCTTGATTGCTAAACTTTTCATCGTGCAAGACTTTAGATATATGCAGGTGTCCAAAATAATATTTGAGGTACCACCACCCCTAATTTTAGATGAAAATATCTGTTATTACTTACAAAATTAGACTAGTTTACAAGGCCTCTTTCCTAAACAAATCATGATGTCTGGTTTACACCAGAAGTAGCTAGCCTTGCTCCCAGTCACACTCCCATATTGATACCCCCTTGGCCTTTATGCCATAGTATCTGTAAAAAGAAAGATAAACAAGATAGCATGAGAGCCAACTACGTAATCCACATAGACTCATAATTTAATTTAGATCAAATATATATATATATATATATATAGACACACACGCAGACACACACATAGCGAGGAATTTTTTCTTTCACAAAGTATCCAACGTACGTACATACATACATACATATATGTTTATATATATATATATATGTGTGTATATGTATATGTATATGTATATGTGTGTGTATATATATATATAATTGTTACCAATTTTTCCTCATGTTCTAGAGATTTTTCTTCTTTGTAGAGAGTGGGAGGAGGTTTGTCTTGGATTTTTTTCTTTTCTAAATTTTGGAGAGAGAACCATGAGTCCATGGGATCCTAGGAGGTGGGTTATCTTTGACTTGTTATTGTATCATGTCATCAGCATATGGTGGATGGCTTTGACTCAGTTGAACATATACTTTATTAGTTTTAATAAAAACACTCCTAATTTAACTCTTATACCATTCATGTTTATTTTTAAGTTTATATTTGAGACTTGAGAATAAACTTGATGACTGTATTTGTTAAACAGTTAGTGGCACTGTAGAAAGATGGGCATTGCGAGAGGGAGAAAGTTATCTTGGTCAGCTGTCTGAGTGATGTGTTGGGATTTGAATTGGGATTGAGATTGTTTACAAAGAACAAATGTCTTTCTTTATGTGGAGTAGATAAGTTTCCAGATTTTGGAGAAGGAAAGGAAATAGAATATTTAATTAGATAATTCTTTAGGAAAATGGCTTGCTCTTATTTGTAGGAAAATGTTAGAGGGGGGCATATATAGCTGCCATCTTATTTTGAAGGGGGGCCACCTCTTAGACCAAGAAAGGAATTCATGAACTTTGGAAAGCTAGGGCCCCTGGTGCCCCCTCCCCCTTGGTTCAGCCTATGCTAACATTATGTTGCGGGAATCTTACCGATCTTGATTTTTGGATAAATGGCTATAAATGGAGTGGGTTTGTTGCCTAATAAATTAAATATTAGACCATTACAAGCATATTGTTCTGTTTGATTTCTCCCTTTGTTTGTTAACTTCTGATTGTCCTTGTAATAGCCATTTTAATTTGGTTAAATCCATCAACCACTGTTATGGGAGGAGTCTTTTTAATTATATATTGGCGGACTGATGCTAATTGATGTTTTTGTAGTATGTGGTGGAAATAACATTTAGTCTTGATTAGTAAAAAATGAAATACAAAAGAAAAACATTTATACTGAGCAAGACATAGGTTGGCAGACCTTAAGAAGATGCCATTGGCTTGTGAAGAGCTTGCAATCCATGATTTTTGGCGACTTGCTGCATAATAGTCAATTTCATTTCAGGAAGAAAGACGATCCTTTTAGCTGTCTGTGTTTGCTATATTGTCACTTTATCTTGATACTCTCCGCTAGCTGCTTGTAATGTTGATACCTATCCATAAATATTTTTGCCATCGAATTATTGCTTATGTGTAACATTTTGACTTGCTAAGGTTTCTTCATCTAATCTGGGTGAGGATTTAAGGGCTGCTGATATTTACCACCAAGATCACTCTCTGGTCCAGATGCAAATGGATTTTGAGGATCAAGCCTGCATCACAAAACAAGAGAAGGGATATGCCAGTGATTTGCAGAGAGCTGTAAAATTTTCTGAAGATAATATGGTGGAAACAAAGTGTAGTTCTGTTCAGACATGCTATCATCCTCCATTAAGTAATCCAGCACATCATCTTGAAGATTTGTCGAATGGAGAGGATAGACAGTCAGGGCAGATTTTGGAAGAAGACCAGTCCTTTTCCAGCTCGGGTGTAGGAAGACCATCAGAAGATGGATATAGCTGGAGAAAATATGGGCAGAAACACGTCAAAGGTAGTGAGTATCCTCGGAGCTACTACAAATGCACTCATCAAAGTTGTCAAGTAAAGAAAAAGGTAGAGCATTCACTGGATGGCCAAACTACGGAAATTATTTACAAGGGTACTCATAATCATCCAAAGCCACAACCATCTCGCCAATCTGCATTTGGGTCATCATTTTTAATGAGTGAGATCTCAGATTCTGCTGCTGGCTTTGGGTCTATTACAGATGTTGAAGGGGGATCAATTTGGAGAAATTCTCAGAGAGGATCTAAAGATAAAAATTGTGTAGATTTGAGGGCTGACAGTTTAGAGTTGACAACATCAACATCTGTTGTTACTGAGCTTTCAGATCCTCTCTCGACTGCACAAATGCTCAAATATCCTGACAGATATTCCAGAGCTTTCATCAACTTTAGCTAGAGAAGGTGATGATGAAGATGGTGCTACCCAGGGGAGCATGCCATTTGAGGATGATGATGAAGGTGATGAGACTGAATCAAAGAGAAGGTCAATTTTCTATATAGCAATTCTTGTCAATGTCATTGAGTTTTTTTTTTCTTGTTATGAATATTTTTGGAAGATCTAACTTTGAGGTATAATTCCATTTTTTTTTTAGGAAGAAAGAAAGCTGTGTGATTGATAGTAATCCAGCTTCTCGTGCTGTGCGTGAACCAAGAGTGGTTGTTCAGACGGTCAGTGAAGTGGACATCCTAGTTGATGGATACCGCTGGCGAAAGTATGGGCAGAAGGTAGTTAAAGGAAATCCAAATCCTAGGTAAATGTATCAAACCATTTTAAACTCTTTTAGTTGCAGTGACATTTTGCTCAAAGTAAAAAAGGATGGGTATCAAAATTAATTTAATACTGATGGTACTTGCTTTACTAAGTCTAAGGAAAGATGAAAGTTCATGGTTTAAAGTTTTGCCTAGAAACTCCAAAACCAAAAGTGAATTTTCAGATTCTTCTACTTGTAGATGTTTGCCCAAAACTAATTATTGGGGCCAAAGTTATTGCATATGGGAGCTACCACGCCAATTTTGTTTTTTCATTTCTTTCAATCCTCAAAGCATTTCCACTATATTGAACTTAGATTTGCAGGTCTTGGGAAGATTTAGGAGCATTGCACCATTATGCTCCAAAGAGCTTGAGAGGAAAATATTGGTTTTGCCAGAGGTTTTGTTGTTCTAAAGATCAAATTAAATAGCTTTTAAATATATCTTTATCATTATGTTTTTTCTTTTTTTTTTTGTAAGTATCATTATTGTTTTCAAAAAACATTTTTTTCTCCTTGTGACACTTGCAGAGTGATACATCTTAAGATCCAGAACAAGATAATATACTTTTAAATGATATTTGGTTAGTTTTCTTGACTTAATTAACTTTTCCTAATTATCACTGATTTATTTTCCTAATTTTAGTTGATATTTATGTTTTATAATTGTCAAATGAAGCTAAAATTGAGACCATCCGAACTGTTGAAATAAAATTGAAACTCATTTCGAAACTATCCAGCTGAAACAGAAGCTGAAACCAAGTTTTCTAACCTTGGATTGGTGCGACTGTCCCCAGGAATAAGCAGACGAACTGCTGGCACATAGAAAGTATAGTCAACTCTATTGATTGTTGGCCTTCTTTGACAATCTGATTAGTCGATAGGTCACTTGTATTACCCAATTTTTCGTGTATGCTATAACATTTGATTTTCTTGTGGATGTATGTTGGATCTTGTGTACTTATTTATCACATTTTCTTAATATATCCTCCAACTGCAGTCTTTGAGACTCCCTCTTATAAGCTTCCTGTCCAGTCTTAACATCTAAAGGGATTGTATGCTGTAGATAAGACATACAAAAGTTGTTTTCTGACATTGCCCAGCAATGGAGGTACATTTGGATGGATCACATAGAAAAGGGCATTAGGTTCCAGGAAATTCATTTCACTTTGTTATGCCTCTTTTCTTATCTTGATCATTTAATATTGGTTAGTTTTCTTTCATAATTAATGTATTTATTATTTAATTATTTCATTAATGTTGCAGGAGCTACTACAAGTGCACACATCCTGGATGTTCTGTAAGGAAGCATGTGGAAAGAGCCTCTCATGATTTGAAGTCAGTGATTACGACTTATGAAGGAAAACACAATCATGAAGTGCCTGTGGCAAGGAACAATAATCGCATGAATTCAGGTAGTAACATGCTGCCTGCCTCTGATGCTCAAACTTCCATGACATTACCAGGATCTAGCAGTGCCTCCGGACCTCAAACACATGCCCAAGATCTGGCTCCTTGTTTTGACAAAAAAATGGAATTTGGCAGCGGAAACTTCACAGCCAGTTATGCTGGGTGCTTTACTGGCAATTCCAAAATTGTGGCCTCTCCCTGTTATGAAATGCAGATGCCTCTTTTGCAGTCTGTCTTTCAGCACGTTTGGATTGAACAATAGTTATGCAGCTGCTCATCAAGCAATTCCTGTTTCAAATATTATCCAAGACTTTTCCATTTCAGTCCCTACAAGCCATGTCAGGCATTCAAACCTCTTGTTGGCCGGCTATGATGTTAACAATCATGGAAGACCTTCCAGCATTGAACTCCAGCCCTTAATCATGCATCAGTGCATAGAGAGTGATATGAAGCACTTTAGGCAACCTAAGCCTGAGCAGGATAATTGAGCTTATGATTCTGCAATTAATAGTCTCTCTGATGCTCAACCTTGGGAAAACACCTATTCTAATGGGCTTTAATTTGCTACTCTCAGGCCATGATTCTTTAAGTATGGACTCTGTGGGCTTGTTTTTCTGACCAGAAATGCTATCTTACATGTTCTCTTGTTTTTTTATAGAAAAAAAGAAAATTGTGTTGAGAAAAGCTTCCTGTTGTCACATGTTTTAATGCAATCTGTAAGCTTTACCAGTATATTGTTCGATTTGGAAGAGTTCCCATTTAAAATTTTTATCTCATTGCAGCCGTTTCTCCAATACTGCCATCATCATCATCATCATTATCAACAACAAATGATATGCAGCCTTTGTCATCCCTATTATTTTAACTTAAGGAGGGATAACTGATCCTTTATTTGATGTTATTTTACTATTGTTCTTTATTAACTATTTTTTTTTTCCCAATCCTTGATATCAATGGTTGTTAATATTTATTCTCTGATTTGTATGCATTTAAAAACCTCTGATTGCCTCTTGCTTTAGTGGAAGATCAGCCAATACCTTAGGACCGTTTTGAGTTGTCTTTACAATGCCCGAAGGATTTTAACTTAGCAAATTGGAGATGTTTGGTTTTCTGTGGATATTTCAAATCTGGCTCTATACTTATTTTACAGAGGTCTGTGCTTTGGCAAAAATTCTTGAAGCCTTCCTTCTCGGCCTACGTTTTGCTCATATGATGGTGTTGATTCTTTTGCTGAATACTTCAAGAAATTCTACAAAGGTTTGGGTTGTTGTATTGACTACCTCTGTCCATTCTTTTGCGCTTTGAAGCCTTCTTTGCTGCTTCTATCTCGAATAGACATGGCTCCAAAAGAGGCCAAAGCAGTAGGGGATCAATGGAGGCCCTTTTTTTTGTTCCCAACGACTAACATGTTGGCCCCACCATTGAGAATTTAGATAACAATAAGTGCAGAGTTGAGTAATACTATGAGACCCTGGAACTGGGCCCGGTCCACTTGAAGGGATTCATCCCGTAGAAGAAGGAGCTCTTGTTTAGGGCTTCTTCTCCTTCTCATTTGAGGCCATTGAGGAGAGCCGCCACACCCAAGAAGAGGAAGAAGGGGGGGGATTCTTCTTCGTGTTGCCGCCCGAGAGAGAGGGAGAGAGAGCCGAGAAGCCACGGCACGGGTGGCCTTCTTCTTCCTTTGCTGTTGGAGAGGAAGAGAGGCACCGGATCTTCGTCGGAGCGGAGGTAAGAGTCCCTAGCCTTCCTCTTCTGTTCTCTCAGTGCTTGACCATGATGTGTTGTGGTTTGGAGTCAGCCAATCACCGGACTTGGGTTCAAAATGGGGTGCTCCGCTTCGGCCTGTGTACCCTGGCCGTTGGCGTGTTCGCCGCTGCCAGCCGTCGGGGGTGGCCGGGTTTGCTCCGCCACCACCTGCCGCCGTCACGGTCGGCCGCCACGACCGAACTTGGGCCCGATCGAGAGGGAAGAAGAAGGGGGTGGGGGGTCACAGATCCCCTGTTTCGCCAAAGAAGAAGAGGGGAGTCGGGAAAGGAAGGGAAAAGAAAAAAGAAAAAGAAGGAAAAAGAAAAAGAAAAGAAGGAAAAAGAAAACGAAAATAAGAAGAAAAAAGAAAAAAATAAATAAAGAGAGGGGGTGGTTTACCAGTATGAATCCGAACTCGGGGTGCTAGGCACTTCTATAGGATCAACTATGGAAGGATATTAAAATTTAAGTTTTTGTATACATATATTGTAATGAATTTTAAAAGAAGAATATGATTTTTGGATATTAGGCTCTACGAGGAATTTACGGAATTAATTAGATTTATTGTGGATCGCATTCGCAAGGTAAGTAATGTAATCTCTTTTCTAGATTTATCAGCAATCTATATCTATTTTACGAATTGCCTTATTCTTGATCACGAAATTGATGCAAGGTGTTATTGTCTACTTTTAAAATATTGTATGGTTTTGATTGAGCATATTTGCTTTTGATATGAAATGTATTTGATTGATTCGGCACCATATTTTTGATCTGGAACATTGAAACATAAAGCAAGAAAAGATAATAATGCAAAATAGATTCGGACTCGCGGTCGGGCTATGTTGAGGATCCTATCAATGGGGGCTAATACGTTGGTACCACAAGAAGATTAGTCGGTGATATGACCCTACCACAAGGAACATGTGGTCATAGTTCCTGGCTGTTGAGTTAAATCTGATAAATTGAAAGAAATTAAGATATAAACGATATTTGGTTTTGACACTGCATGTTTTCATAACTAAAATATGAAATAGAGAACTAATTGAACTTCGATCTTGCTATGTTGAGGACCCCGCCAATGGAGGCCGATACGTTGGCAATTGACTGTCCTGAAGGACTCATCGCAAGAAGATTAGTCGGTGTTGATGATCCTGCCATAGGAAACATGTGGTCATAGTCCAGGATCGACAAAATGAATTGAACATGTGAAAGAATCTCGAAACTATGAAAAGTATCTTAAAAATTTAAAAAATATTTGACTTGTACCTTGGAACTGCATATATATTTATTTTCTACATATTATTGCTTGATTTATCTAGCTAGAGTATTCATTACTTACTGGGTTGTTTAGCTCATTATATAATTTCTTATTGTTTTACAGATTTTGAAAACTAGCCTATTGGGGTTCCAAAATGAGAGAGCGACTAGAAGGATTGTGGCACAAGTTATCTTAAATTAGGTTATTTAAGTTGATTTGTTATCTTGGATAATTATTATAATTGCTGGACATTGCAAGGTTTTGTTATTTTGAGAACTAAGTTTGCATGTTGCTAAATTTTCTGCTGCATATTTAGAACTGTGAGAGTTAGTCAATGGAATGAGATTGTATTTATTTAGTTGAATTATTTTATATATTGATATATTTGGTTAAGATGCCTTGCATACTTGTGAGGAGAGTTTCCTACAGGTGTGCGGCGGTTGGCGCGACCCCCGGTTCGCGATCTCAGGCTGGAGGCGTGACAATAATTACGGTATCAGAGCATAAGTGGATAAAATCTAAGACAAAGAATCTGACATAGGATGAGTGTAGGTGAGTAAACACTAAGGGCATTGGACGTGAATCTATGTCAATTGCATTGTAAGCTACTTTCAAGATTTTCTATTAAGCCTTGTGATTGATTATGTATGAGAAGGTTACTAGGAAA
>JAOXJJ010000002.1:8256174-8288466 GCA_025769935.1 Phoenix roebelenii | reverse complement strand
AATTATGATAGTCTGACTAATTAAATCCTCTATGTGTGTGACCCCGTAGGTTTTATTCTGACTGGTAGTGAGACATATTAAGATCCCCATCTCAATTTACTGAAACTCCTTTCAGTGAACTGAAACAATTTCAGTTCTACTCTCAGGGTTCACTGTCACCAAGTGAATGCCTTCGAGTCTCACAATTCACTAGTGACACCTAGCAGTATGTGGTGGCAACCCAGCAGAATGAAATGTCTGAACCTCTAGGTGCAGTAAGCGTATGATACAATGCCTCTATCATGGATCCCGATGTGATGGAGGTTATGAATATCTCGTCAAACTCCATCATCCATCATATTCTAAGTGTTGGAAAAAAAGAAAGAAGAAGAACCTAGGAAGAGAACAATTCGCCCAAGGAAAGGAGTTCTTTCCTCCACGCCCAAGCTCATTCTTCCTCCTTCTCCATGGCAGCAAGGGGGTCCTCTGCATCCTCTTCTTCCATGACATCTAGGCAAGGAAGATCCACGCGCAAAGGTTCCTCCTTCCTCTTCCTCCGTTGCGAGTAAGATCAAAGAAGAATGGGTTCTTCTTCAAGGAGGTATGTTGCTGATTTCTTCCAATCTATTTGATAGTCATGAGAGGTCTTTGCAAGGAGCTAGCACTCTGGTATGACCCTATCTCAGATGATTAGATCCTTGTGTGGATACCTGCAGAGGCCGGACACATGTGCGGCTTAACCAGGAACCTGAAAGATCATCAGGCTGCGGTATTCTACACCTGCAGAATTTTTGAAGATGAAATCTTCAAATTAATAACTTCTGATTTTTATTTTAGTTTTATGAATCTTAATCAACCTTCCTCAGATCCTAATCTTTCCTCCCTAATGAGTTCAAAGATCTTCTGGATTTGGATCCAGAAAAATTTTTGAATTCTACGATCCGAGACGCGTTCATACGATGAACGACGTTTCGTTCGAATTTCACTGCGAACGTCGCATCGAACGGGGCGTAACTCATCATGTCTAACTTAGGCATTAGAGGGTCCTTTGTCGGATTCTCCAGTTAGAGGACTTTCTTATCTTGTTTATTTTAGATTGGATCCAACATCAGAGCAAAGGTCCAAGCAATGTCTCCACCATTCGATACTACCTCTGGAACAACCGGCATCAGAGCCATTACTACCTAGGACACCAAACCATTATTGTGGAGATGGGTCTTGATCTTCGACTGATCTTCATAGTCTAAATAACCAACCATCCAAGGATTTCAATAGCCCAGCCAACTTGGCATCTTGGTCAGATCCGATTTCCATCGGCAATAGATTAGTGCTAGAGCTAGGGTCGTGATCCCACTATTGGAGGTTCTATCAATCGACATACAAGTTGCAGCCATAAAGTTATGGAGAGCATAGGTAGCACCTTTAACTACCCAGCATGATGCACCCTTAGAGTTTGATGGCTCTTTATAGAGCCCTCATAGGGCTCCACCTTCTCTGAAACTGCAAGCAGCACCAGTAGTTACTATTGAACAGTTTTAACTACTCATATAGCAGGTTCAAATACTGACCACAACCATCCAAAATCTATAGAAAATGGCCGCTACTAGCCAATAGCAACAGCAATAGGCTCGCGAGCCGAGTAACCAAAGAGTCTTAGCATAGCCGAGCTATCAATCTCCACCTCGGAGCCTAGGGTGGGCCTACTAGAGCCATCACCTCCACCTTCATAGCTCGGGATGGGCCCTACATAGCCACCACTCTTGTTCGCGGAGCTTAGGATGAGATAGGATGCTCCAAACACCAAGCTTACAATCTTGAGAGGGATCAATGCTAGGCCGCTCCTCCCCCACTAGTAAGAGAGAGTCCCCATGAGGGTGGTTTACCTTGATCGTAGGATTGAGGAGATGGACCGCTGCCTCAAAGCTTTGAAGCACCACCATGTTGAGATGAGGAATGACATCAATTTCACTACCAAGCCTCCATTCCTGATCAGGAACACAGAAGGGCCTCTCCTCCTCAGCTTAAAATGCCATAGATTGAGACGTACGATGAGACTTCCAATTCTTTGGATCACCTAGAAAGTTTCAAAGATCTCATAATGCTCCAAGGGGTCAATGATTCAGTACTATCAGAGCTTTCTAGCTCACTCTTCAAAAAGCAGCATGGTTATGATACATCGAGCTCCAGCAAAATTCTATTCACTCTTTCGAATAGTTCAGCTGGATGTCTGCAGCCCACTTCATGACCATCTGAAAGAAAAGGAGGGGATCAAAGAGCTTCTTCACCATCAAGCAGTGAAGGATAAGTCCCTCCACGACTATGCCAACCATTTCAATGCAAATACTTCGGAGATTCGTGACCTGAACCACTCGGTCGCAGTTCTTCCATGAGGAACAAATTGAAATCATCTCGGTTCATCTTTTCATTCGAGAAGATGTTCTCCAGGGATTACATCGAGCTTCTCACCCGACCCGACAAGTATGTCAACACAGAGGGGCCATGGCAGCTTGGCGAGGCTCAACCGAGATAGGCCCGGGAAGAAAAAAAAATAAGTGGGCTCAGAATGACCAAGGAGATCCTGACAAAATGCCAAAGAGGAACGAGGAGAACTCCTACCAACTAAGGAGCCCACCTCTAAGATTTAAGAGGTACACACCTCTTAATGTCTCCTGCGCATAAATCTTGATTGCGATACAAAATCAAGGCTAAGCTTCATGGATGCATTCTCAGACTATATCCAAATTCAAATTGCACTCGAGGATGAGATAAAAATCTTCTTCATCACCGACAAAGGACTCTATTGCTATAGAGTCATGTCCTTTAGTATGAAAAATGCGAAAGACACCTACCAACGCCTGATAAACAAGATATTCAAGGATCAAATCAGCCTCAACATGGAGGTGTACATTGACGATATGTTAGTAAAAAGCAGCCAGGTTGAGCATCACATGACTGACCTTGAGAAAACATTTAAAACCTTGAAGAGGTACCACTTGAAGCTCAATTCAAGCAAGTGCTCCTTTGGGGTTATCTTGAGAAATTCCTCGGATTCGTAGTGACACAACATTGGATCGAGGCCAATCCAAAGAAGATCCATGTTGTACTGAAAATGACTCCCATGAAGACAAAGAAGGAGATGCAACTCTTGGTAGGTCACATCACAGTGCTCAACAAATTTATAGCAAGATCGGAAAAAAGATATGTAGCTTTTTTCAAAGCACTGAAGTAGATCAAAAGCCTTCAATGGTTCAAAGAATATCAAATTGCCTGTGACTAGCTCAAAGCATACCTCATCTCACCACCACTCCTCACCAAACCAAGCTCAGGGGAGATGAACTGTCTTTACCTAGCGGTGTCATCATCGGCACTGAGCTCGGTCCTAGTAATTTTTTTTGAAAAATTCAGTTGGTTATACCTGTAAAGATCATGATAAGATCAAATGGAGGACTTCCAGCTGAGTTTTCACAGTCAATTTTTTTATAATTTTTTCAACTTTGGAGGACTAATAGTTGCAGGAATGTCAGAAAAGCTTAGACCTTGACAAGGTTAAATTTTCACATGGATAGCAACCAAAGGAAATGTACTCGCTGCCAATAATGGTGCAGAAAAAATTGGTTGCATCTCTCCACACGCATATTTTGTAGTTCAGCCCCAGAAACTGGGTTATTTCTGTGAGATGTCCTGAAGTTAGAACTATCTGCATGATCTTCGATAATAAAATGGAAAAAAAAACTAAAAGTGAAAAGTTGGGTGGACACTTTTTATTTATATGGCAAATCTAGAAGAAGAGCAGAGTGTGGAAAGGATTAAGGATTGGTCAGAATCTGTTGGTGATGGCCATATGGTGGAGAATTTTGCTGGAGAGAAGTATGAAAGATTTTCCAGATAAATTTTTCTACTACTGAGGATCTTATGAAAGTGATTAAATCATCAAGGTTGGAAGAGGTTTAAGTGTCTTTAACAAAATATAAGATAGAATCTCATAATTTAAAAGTTTATTTATATAATTTTATGTTTTGTATCTGATTTGCTTGTTTTCTACTGCTCATTTCATAGTCTCACTGAAATGTAACTAATGGGGCAATCACTTTTCTTCTTAAAAACAAAAAACATTCTAAACTCTCAAACATTTGGTTCACCACTCCTCAATAGAGTTGTCCCAAATATAAATTAGTTTAATGATGATGTGTTTTCCACGGTTCATTTCATTGTCTCATTGAAATGAACTGTGGGGCAACCTATTTCTTCTCATCAAAACAAAAAACATTCCAACTTGTATGTCATTCAATTGCTGCCGCCTAGCAGACAACTGGACTTATCTCCAACATTTGGTTCAACACTCCTCAAAAGAGTGGTCCCAAATACAAATCAGTTTGATGATGACGATGATGCAGAAACAACAATAACAACAATAATTGTAACAACTAGGACTCTTGCTCACCCACAATGTGTAACATGCTACTAGAGAGAATTGGCTGAAGAAGAAGCAACAGCAATAATAACAATAACTGCTGGTATTATGCCTGCATAACCATTATGTGTAACAAGCCACTAGAGAGATTCAGCTCCATCAATCCACTTCTGATAAGCAATTAATGCTTCACGAGGCATGTATTCAGTCACTGTATGGCCAGCACCCTACGGGAGAATCATGGTTTAGATTTAGTTATCCACTAGTAGTCAATGAAACAAAATCCATGTCAGAACATATCAGATGTGCATGGATTAGAAACTGATTACCTTGAATGTAGCAAATAATAGATTGTGATCAAACCTAATTGCATACCTGTTGGGAACAAATATTACATAAGTAAAATGAACTTGAAGAAGAAGAAGAAGAGTCCAACACTTAATACATGTATGTATGAAAATATGAATATACCCTGCTATCTGGTTCTCAACAAACCATGGATGCCATTTCTCAATCACGGAATAGTTGAATGTTTTAATCCATTGAAGGGTTGCAGTGTATGGCATAACCATATCATGATCCCCGCTGAAAGACAAAGCAATTTTTATGTCATGAGCTGGATAAAGAATTCATAGAGAATGCAGATTATAAATGAAAAATAAGCTATTGTATTAAGTTTCTGAAGTACTACGTATATCTGCACAGTTTTGCTAAATCATATCAAGTTTCATATTCCTAAAATTGATCCAAGAGGATCATTTGATCCATTGTGAACTAATCTAGCCACTTTGGGTAGGTCCGGATGAACTTCAGTGCAAGATCGACCACATTCAAGACTCAATTAAGTGCGGAAACTTAGGGAAGCCATAACTTCTAATCAGAAACAAAATTTAGTAGTCTGACTAAAGATGAAGATAATGTAGGTGCCAAGATCTATTTTTTGCCAAAATTCAAAATTTTAAAATATTCTTATTATTTTTGGTAATTTGTATCATATTTTAGTAAGGAGAAGAATCCAATCCGATTTTAGGTTGAACTTTACTGATATTAAAAGAGAAAAGTTCTTATTCTCTTTTGACTAGAAGAAGAATCCAACTCATATAAGGAGGATATCAATAGTATAAATAGAGAGAGTGAAACGAAAAAGCATAGGCCTTACCTTTAAACCATGATAATTACCACAATTTGTAGATCATAAAAAAATAAAGAAAAAGGTCTTAGATCCCCGCTTTCTAAAACTCTTCTTATTTATTATTTTATTTGGGAGATTAGAGTGGAGTGGGTTCAATGAAATCCTCCCTTCTCCCTGATCAAATAAAAAATAAATTAACAATTCTCCAATTAAGTAGCAGCAAGATTGGACATCTAGATGTTGATAATACACATTTAAAGATTAGACATCTAGATGTTGGAAGTTCCAACATGAGAACCAAAGAAGCAATTCTTATACTTCATGCAATTAATTGACCAGAAAAAATCACAGTAGTAGTGCAAACCAATAACATTGTAAATTATGGCTACCTTGGCTAGCCCAATACTTTCTTTGAGGAAAGTATGAAGTGTCCTAAAGCCATCTTGTATTGAGCTTCCCACAAAAAAATTAAGCAATATAATTTTGATCATAGAATGTGGTTGTTTACCAATGCTAAAATTCTATGTCAGTAGGAAAATATATGCAAGTTTAAAAATCAGGTACCTAATGTTAATTAGAATGACGTGGTGGGCCTTTTTCTTGATAATAAGCAATGGAAACAACATAAAGCAGGAAACATGATCGCCCTTTTCAATAGATTAGCATGATAGGTTAGATAACATCCATAATATAAGAAACATAACTTCTAGAAGAGTGCAAAAGCACATGATCCTTTTGAAAATTACTCTCCCAGCCACTTCAATCCATGCACTGATCTAGAGCTTACCTAGCATTGAGTCTCCAATAATACAGGCCAAGGAGATGCTTAGCAAGATAAGTTCGTCTCACAAGCTTTCTTAGATTCTCTCTCAATCAAACTTGGAGATGGAAGACGACTAGCCTTGAGTGGCGCATCCTCTCTCTCTCTCTCTCTCTCTCTCTCTCTCTCTCTCGGCTTATGTGTATGGGCCTAGATTTGGATGCCTTAAATAGGGGACTGCCCCTCCTTATTTACATAGGAGGGGATGCCTCCTTCTTGGAGTCCTAAAAGGACTTTACTAAGAATAGGATAAAATGAGGAGGTGTTCTTAATTGGATGCCCCTCTCGAGAGTTTCATTTGTACTCCAACTGAGAGAGAAATAGGGGATACTAGCTTTTAGAGAGGCTGCTCCCTCTTCTTTCTAGAAGGGTGCACAGTGTATCCCCCCCTTGGGGACTCTCTAGAAGCCGGAGGTGCTAGCCCTAAAGGCTACCCCTACATCTAGATGCCCCTCGCTTGGGTGCTACGATAGCATGGGCGGCAACCACCTACTCTTGTTGGTTACTCTCACTTGGATCTAATCCAAGTGTCCCTAAGTGTTGACCCCAATGGTTTGATTTTGACAATGTAAAAATATATTAGTAAAAAGTTCACTGATCAATTTGTTGGAGTATACTTAAATGTTTATAGAAATCTAAGAAGAAACCTTTCAATAACTCTCAACATAGAGAAATGAAGTATTTTTATCCAAAGCTTTACATAAAGAGATTCGACTCCAAAAATATCTTGAAGTGTCCCTTGAATGCTTGCATGTAATAATAGTGAATTTTAACTTGGGCTATCTCAAGAGTCGATTCCTGGATTATAGCGAGCCGACCCCAGTAAACTAATGCAGACTAATATGCATTCATGAGTCGACCCTAAAAGAACAAGTGTTGACCTTAGAACAATCTCAAAAGATAGATAGAAAGCAATAAAATTTAACTCATTGGAGAGTCGACCTTTGAAGAACAAGAGTCAACCCTAGAAGTAAATGAGTCGACCTCTAAATGGCCCCATACAAAAGATAGAGAGCTATAAAATTCACCATATTAGCGAGTCGAACCACGAAGATCATAATCCGACTTCAATCAAATAAGAGTCGACCCAAAAAAAAGAGTCGACCTCTGAATGGCCATAGACAAAAGATAGAGCTATAAAATTCATCGTGTTGGCGAATCAAAGCACAAAGATCATGAGCCAACTCCAATGAGACAAGAGTCAACCTAGAAACAAACGAGTCAATCCCTGAATGACTACAGATAAAAGATAGAGAATAATAAAATTCAGTCTATTGGAGAGTCGACCAATAAAAATAACGAGTCGACTCGTGTCAATGGATGAGTCGACTCCTAACCAAAAGAGTAAACTCCACAATTGTCATAGGAGAAAGACAGAGCACAATAAAAACAACCGTTAGTCCGAGTCAGCCCCTAAATATTATGAGTCGACTCTTGGAGATCGTGAGTTGATCCTTGAAAATAACGAGTTGACCCATATGTGCCTAACAACAGTATCGACTAATTTTTCTATAAATTAGAATGAACAATTTTGTCACACAATGGCTCTTTCGACCTATCTAATGGCTAGAAGAGTCTTCCAACCATTCCTCAATGGTATAAATGCATGGGAACACCAAAAAGAAGATAAGAGATAGAAAAGAGAATGAATAGAATAACTAAAGAAAAAAAAGAGCTTCAAAAAGAAAATTATTCAAGTGCATTCATTAAGAGCTTAAAGATCACATCATCTACTACTAAGAGAGTTAGTGAAGAGCATTTAAGTCTAATCGAGGACAACCAACTGATTCAAGACTCCATTTATTTCTATGTACTTAAATTTTAGGAGTTGTGATTCATTTATTCTATATTCCTCTTACACTCTGCTAAGATAAGTTTTAGGGTTTGAAACTTAGGAAAGGATCCATCCAAATATCGAATTAGATTCTATTGAGCCTAAAGAAAGGCTTGGGTGTGGTTTTGCTAGATTACTAGTAAAAATTAACTAGGTTGATTATTATCCTGATTAAGACAATCAAATTGTAATCTTGAAAAAATTATAGTAGAAATTCTCAAGAAAAGTATCTTGGAGAGTCGACGTAGATGCAGGATTGGTACCAAACTACTACAAATTTCTATTGTGCATGACTTCTGTGCTTAAATCTCATGCATATTTACGTTGTTAATTACATGTTGCAACTCACACACACTCATTAAGTTTTATTCCTCTGCATTTTACTTAAAGTTTTTGAGAAGCTCAATTTACCCTCCTCGTGGGCCGCATAGTTAGGCAACACTAAGGTTGTCTCAAGTCTAGTCTTACTTGATCCGAACTAGCTGAATCCCTATATCTACACTATATCTCGAGCTCGTCTCTTCTCCAATTAAATCTAAATATTACTTAATCCAATTTGTAATAGAATAATTAACTAGAATCTTATTCTAATTAACTTAGAATAAGTGCCACATACTACATGCATTACTGTGATAGGTCAACTCAGGTTTTCATTTATGAAGACCTATCTCTCCAGGTCAAGTTGTTCTTCATCAACTGCATGGTCCACCTTAGAGACATGGTGCCTATATTGCATTATTGAACCTTTTGACGACCAAGAGGAAACTAGTAGATCTTCCTATTTCTGCATAAGCCATATCTTTCAATTCAGTCTCCCATCATCCTAGCATCCTTGTATGATCATGAGCATGGCATTGTCTCACCCCAAATTATATGGTTTATAGTCCATTAGAATCCTTGATAATGTCAAATATCTTTTTATGAAAATTGTTCGCAAATATCTCTTTTAAAATTAATTATTAACTATAATGATTTTGCAAAATTGTTATTTTCAAAATCTTTCTAGTTATTGCCATACCGAGTCTAACATATCTACCATGTCTTTGTTCTTATCATTGTTTGTTGAACCGAGTAAACTACCCGGTTCACCATATATCGAATTAAACCAGGATAGAACTAGAATGTTTGACCCTATTTTCTAAGAACACCCCTCCGAACCATCCCAAACTGGGTGGCTCGAAGCCGAACCAGTGTGAACCAGTCGATTCGCACTAGTTCAAACCGATTTCAGCCCTCCCTCTTTCTTTCAATAAAAAAGAGGTCTGAGATTTTGATGATTAAAGAAGGATCCAACCTAAAACAAGATAAGGTGGCTCTCCCCTGCCTCATTTTTTTCCTCTTTTTTTTTCAATGTCGAAAAATATCGAGAAAATTCCAAAATAAGGGAGGTCATGCCACAATTTTTTATTTTAGTATGATTTCATGATATGCTATAGATTTATGGATAATCAACATAATAAAACTACGATCTTATTCTTGACTTGACCTATGATGACTCACTTGGATCTATCGTTTCAGACTCCAATGTCTGAACTCTTCCAACTCTATCAAACTACCACAATTAGTACAACTCCAAAATACTTTGATTATTTGGAAAAATTTCTGGCCTAGATCTCCACTTATCTCACTTTTTCATTTTGGTTTAGACTAGAGATATTTCTGAAGACAAAGCTCATGAAGCACCATGGGAGCTCATTAGATTAAGTCTCAATTCAATGATTTTGAAAGATAGTCTTATACTAGATTATGGCCCAAAAATCAAGTTTAACTTGTAAGATCCTCCTTTAAATTTGATGTTGGGACTCAAGAAGAGGTTCTTTATTATGAATCATTTGATACTCGAGACTCGTAGTGGATATGTCGGCAACTTAGTCATAAGTTGTTGCAATCTTTAGTTACACGTCATTGTTTGCTACATCTTGTCTAATGAAGTAGAACCTTGTCTTAGTATGTATGGGTCATAAATAATGGATGTTCATCTTGGGGAAGTATCAACTGATAGTTTATATAAATCTTCACTAGTTCTTCTCACGATAGACGGATCATCTTGAACTAATTCTTTAACCAAATTGCATGAAAAGCACATGAAGTGGTATATATATATGCAATTTCACAAGTGAATAGCATCAACTTGTTTCTTCTTCAAAGCATGTGAATATCCTATCACCAAAATAGGAAAAAAATAAGTTAACCTTGTAGCATCATCTAACCTCTAGTGGAATTAATGCCACCTGGACTACATGGAGATGGAAGATAATTTCTAAACATCTCAGAAATCATTTGGGACACCTTTGCTCTCTACTGGTGGGCATGGAAGGAAAGGAGTCAAATAATTTTTACAAAGGAAGGACTCCCCTCACAAGAAAATCCTCCTCAGCATCTTCCTAGCTAAGGATTGGATTGTTCGGGACCATCCCACCTTTCAAGCTTGCAAACACATGATATTTTTACATTAATAACCCTCCCTGTCTTTTCTTGTTTCTTCTCTCCTTGATTCTCTTCACAATCACCTTACCATGTATATTTTTTATTTAACAAAATAGTGTTGTGAGAACCTCTCCCTCCTTACAAAAAAAAGTCTTAAACCCAGCTACAATCTCTAAATTCAAGAAGGTTGACATAATTAGAGAGTGCACAAGGTACACCAAAATCAAGCGTATCTGTTAGGTAGATCAAGGTTCTTTTGGCCATTGATATTCTTAATGTAGTGGCTTATAAGACTTATTCCACGAATAATGCTTGCTCTTGTAACATACATTAACTAGTATACGAAAAGGGTTGAATCAACCGTCTCTCTAAGCTTCAATGATTTTGCCTAACATCCTTCTCTATTTGTTTTATTTCTATCTCAAGGTAAAATCCAAAATTAAGTATTATAACTGACATTACAACTTCATTGAGAAAATGTCTGAACTACACAAAGGCACACAAGTAAAATAACATATAAATGTTTCTTTATAGGAATTAAGAAAGCAACAAAGGTCTTATTAACATATATTTCTCCAAAATTCCTATGGATAACCTTACACCTGCACACTTGAAAATCTCTGTTAATTTAGACTACTGATTAATAGTATTTTTGCTACGTGAAAGGATTGCAAAGAAAATTATCATATACTTCCTATGGTTGGGGTTAATCTTTTAGCTAATGGTAAAATAAATCAACTAGTCCTAGTAATAACTACTAAAAAGTCATTTGCTTTCAAAGATGTTGAGGAGTACCCTCAATAATTTTTAGGGCAACCTAGGCTTTCGAATGGCTAGAGAGAAACTAACACATTGACACATTGGATTACCATTGCAGAAACCATGGAGACTCTGATTTGTTTAGACTAATTTGTTGGAGTTGTCATGTCATTTTTTGGAAATGAAACTTAGTTTTTCTATGCCACAGTCCTATATTAGTTTTGGGTATGCACTTGATACGGTCAGCATCATTTGATCATTGAAGTGCAAATTCGATGTAAAGCTATATCCAAGTTTGATGCACATAAAAGAAAATAGAAAAAAAAAACAAAACATTTGACGAGTTTGAGTATTAAATTATATCAATTATCTATTGAATTAATAAAATTAAAATTGCAATAGTTCAATAACCATACCTATAAAAGAAAGCTCTATAACCTTTCATTGTGAGGTTCAAATGGTATGGTGTCAAACTTAAGATGTTCCTCTCATATCTTATTCTCTTTGTGCACCTTTTCCATGATCCAGACACTGCGACCTATATAATGAAAAAATCATGATCAAAGAAAGGTACAAAGATAATTTGAATTATTACACAAGTTGAAATGATAAAAAAACCTCATTCCAATAAATAAATAGAATGTATTGATGCAACTTAGAATTACAATAAATAAACTTGGTTTGTTCTTGACAGAAATGAATATGCTTGGTCTATTATCAATAACATTAAATTTAAAAGCCATAGAAATTAAATATTTATTACCTTTTCATGCAACATATACTTTTTGTCTTTGTTATTTGTACATAGTAAGATCATGAATATCCAACACAATCAAATTGTTTCAGGTTTTGCAATCTGCATAATAAATGGATTTGAAGGCACAATCATACATAATGTATGCATGTGTGTATCTTTTGTACATAAAATATAGAAAAGTTAACAAATAAGAAATAACTCTAGTATATTTAAATTCCATTTACAATTTAAGGAACCATATGAATCTTTTGATTGTACCTTTTTTATGTTTAAACAATTCCATTAGAAAACATTTTTCATGGTAAATTTTGGAAGTGTACTTATTTAGGACTGAATTAGTTCAAAACTATGCAAAATACTTTATTATCTCCTATTGTTATTTTTATCTCTTGGGAACCATTAACTATCACAACATGTCTTTTCAACTCTTAATTTTGTCAATTCTTAATAGAAGCAATATACCAATTACTTTAGAATTTTGTAGCATACTAGCAATAGGAAGATAATTTTGAATTCCAAGAGGTGCTTTTTCATGACCAAGCTTAATAGAAAACCCATATCTTGTCCAGCCTTCTCATCAATTGGTATACAATACACCAAATTTTGATCACTTTTCTGTTCATGTATATAAATTACTTAGGAGTCTCTATTATCAAAATGAAGTTCATCCATATAAGGTACCATCCAGGAGATACTCCATATACTTATCAATACATAGCTTTCTAGGATGTTTACTAGTATAATAGAACAGTGTGTAAGTTGAAGCCCTACGTTTCTATTTAAATAGAAGTGAGAGACCATATGAGAGAATATTTGCAGTTTCAGCCAATGCTAAAATATTTTTGACGAAATGGATCCATATCATTGAAAATAAATCAAGAATCCCTTGAGTTCCAATTATTTCAATTAGTTCTGAATAATTTATTTTTGGTCTACTTTCAACTAGAGAGGAAGGATGGCGAATGGTTGGCAGACTGCGGAGGGAAGAGGATGGGACGGGGGGCAGAGGAGGGAATCCTTCCTCCAATTCTTCTATTTTGTTCGAAACAGGGGTCCCGGATGGGGGCCCTTTTTTTCGAACAATTTAAGTGAAGTTGGCAAGGGGAACCGGAGGGCTAAGCCCCTCCTTTGTCCCTCCCTGGTCCTCCACTATCCTCCACCAACCGTCCGCCACCATTTGTCTCCCTCCCTCCCTTCCTCCCTCTCCCTCTTCCTCTCCCTCCCTCCACCTCTCTCTCTGTTTTCATCTCTCCTATTCTCTCTCTCCCTTGCCTCTCTACCATGTCGGGCCATGCTCCACCCGCCTTCTCCATCTTTCTCCCTCCCTCCCCCTCTCTCTCTTATACTCTCTCATATTCTCTCTCTCCCCCACGCTCTTTGTTGTATTGGTACAGACTCAAGATAGAACAGCACAGGAGCATATTGAACCATGCAATTGGGCAATAAATATGGCCCCGATACTAGCATAGCGATCATTTGATCAAACCAATATGTAAATGCTACAAATGTTACAAATAATAAGATTCAATGTTATAATACTATCTAATATAATTGAATTATTTTTACTATTATTTGAAAGTATGTTTTTTTTTCACTTTTTAATACTTTTAATATTTTCATCCTAAATAGATATCTTGAAATGAAACTTTCTTTTTTAAGGAAAATTCTAAAATGAAACTATTGTATGTAGAAACCAAATTCTTATGTTATAGTTCAAGCAGCAACAAAAATCATGATTTTGGATCTTCATCCTAGAATCCTTTTTCACTCAAAATAGTCAAAATGTCTTCCTTATTGTTCTTTTTATCATAATTTTTTGGTCTTTTTATCATATTTCTTTTGGGGATCTGAATGCCCACTCTATACATCAAATGTCAAACACTAGAAAACAATAATGTAAGCATTTTATCCACATGAGATCTACTTCAAGTCAATGTGAATCAAAGGAAAGAAAACAAACTATATGATAATAAACATCATAGGTGTGATCTAGATCCCAAGGGCATTTTAGCTATCTAGGACTTTCGGAAGATTCCTATAAGGATCAGGTGTGCAGATAGATTTACCACAGAGGGGAGTTCTTCTGTAGCTTTACCGGCATGAAGATAGTTTTCACTTATTGACATTTGATGCTTGATTATCCAGCTTATGATTTGTTATCCTATACTATCTAGCTAGTCTTCATGTTGAGTCCAGCCCATGACATGCATGATGTTACTAAATGTTAAAAATTTAAGGTATAACTATGACAAAATAAACTTTGCAGCATGCAAGCATGTGAAAGCGATTGCTCTAGACTATAATTTCCTTTTAAAGAAAATCATCAGTGGCCAAATCAACTTTGCAATTGATCTTCACATTTGTTTTTTCTTTTAATGTGCATGCATATGTTCATGCATGCACACATGTGTGTGAAATAAATTGTTATAAACTTTTTCTTTTTAAAGAAAATCATTAGCACTTGTTCTTGGCTTGATGCAGTAAATCTTTCCCCAGCTCCCCAGCCTTAAGAATACCTACAAATCTGTGAAACATCTCATCTTATGAGCATTATTATTTAAATATATATAGGTCATCAAACAATGAAGATTATATGGTTCTAATTTCCCACATCCATTAATACCTGTTAGGAAACTCCCATATCATCTCTGTAAAATAAGCCCTAAACAGAAGGAAAACAAGGACAGGTATAGAGGGAGGGGAGAAGAAATTAACTAAACCAGAAGGGCTGGAAAGGCATAGTCCCAATACTTTCTCATGCCAATTAGGATTGCAATATCCTGTCCAACCTCAACAGTTACATTCCTTTCACTCCCTTCACTTGTACAACTTCCTTGATTTTGATTAATTGAGGAATACTCCATGAAAAACATATGCAAGCATCCAAACAAGCCAATTGCTAAAATCCCTAGCCAAACAATTATGAGGATAGCATAAAATAATATCTTATACATTTGTAAATGGATGGTTATTTTCTAAAACACCAAAATTCTTGGGAGATTACACTATAGCACAAGTAGTATGAATCCATTTTATTGTTACAAAAACATAGTCCATACCGGCATTGCATGCAAAGCTTGCCTAGAGTCTTCAGCATCAAACAGTCTTTCTGGAATTAGTTCATAGATCTGTCAAGAATAATAGAAGTCAATGTCATCAACAATCATATTGTTGTCAAGAGCTTAACACTTATAGCCTTTTCCATCACTTTTCTTTAAATAATTTAATAACTATCCAGTCATGAAGTGTGAATCATTTACTTCAATATAATTTTTTACAAAGTTTATTTAACGTAAATAGTTTCTGTTTCCTCAATTTTTTCTCAAAAATGTACACTAAAAAGAACATAAGCTCGGTTTAATAGCAAGAATTTTCCTTCCAAGGGGAAAAGTTCTTACAAACAATCAATGTTGAACTATTTCATGAAGCACAATAATAATAGAGCTTATAATCAAAACAAGAATTACTAACATGGCAATATATGCTATACTCAGTTCTGCCTTCTAGGTTCTCATACATCCTGATATTTTCATATTGACTGTCTTCCAGGCTGAGTCCCATTTGAAAATGGCAGGGTAGAAAAAGAATATGCTCTTTATTCATGCCTTCAATATGCTGCAGATGAGAAGCAACGTTGGTTAATAGTTAAAACAGACTACAAAGAATCAGATTCTTTGCTTTACCGTCTGAAATATCTCCAAGTTCTTCTGGCAATCAGGGTGGCTATTGTCCCAATACTTTCCATTGCAAGAATCAACCAGATCCTGTTCCATTTGTGGATATGAAACATTGAAGGTGATACTATAACATAGATATGCAGATGCATGCCTCCATTTTTATAGATGTGCAAGAACTTCTGAAGATCAGAGGTAAAAAAATCTAGCATTATATAGAAACTCACCTTGTATAATTCATCCGAAATCAATCCCACCCGATATGCATAAGGTACCATAGCATTGTTTTCCACATCTATATCATTAGCAGCATTACCTAACGAGTAGCCCTGCAACAACAACAAGAGAAGGAAAACATTTTTAGGATGTAGGATGTAGCAAAGTGAAAGGGTAGATACATGTTACAGTTAACAGTCCTACTACTACCTGTTTGAAGTGGACAGTCTTAGTTATTCCAGCTTCACTATACTGGACAAGCATTTACTTCATTACTTGATGATCAATGATATATGCCAGCACCTGATGACTAAAGTTCTAAGGTCTAATTACATTTGCTACATACCACGAGCTACCCTTGCATGATCTAAAAAGTTCTACTCCAACTATGAAGTCACTATAAATTTTCATTTTAACACGCATATATTACCAACTTGACAATCACTACAATTGTGTAAAGAACTACGTAACCTTAAAATTTATGGTTGGTCCTCGCCCAGCTTCAATTCCTGACAAACATGAACAAGTGTAGAAAATGGAAAGCACGTGATTCATGGCAATGCATGTAAAGAAATGTGAAAGACCACGTAGAAGAATCATCTTATTTGTGACAAATGTACAGAGAATAAAGGTATTAGGCTCCATGGGCTTACCGTTTACTATCTCCTGCGCTAGTACCGGTACTATCACACCACTATAGGAGCATGCAGCCAAATATAAAGGATTTGGAAGGAACTCAGGATACTCAGAAAACCACTAAACAACATCACATATTAGTAAATAAAGTTGACTGAATCCAAGAAATTAAAATTATGAGCTTCTTCTAACCTTTATAACAAATTCATACAAATCTGAAATTGTATGAGAATCATTTGTAACATAGCCTTCGCTAGTGTCAGCATAAGAATATCCAACTCCTACTGGAGAATCCACGAAAAGAACACTGGATACCTATTTCAGAAAGTTTAATGTTTCAACATGAAAGTGGAAATTCTTGGCAAATTATGCACAAGCAAAATAAACAATCTAACATGGCATTTAGTTTACAGAACAAGTCAAAGTAGTAATGAGTTCATATTTTACTCAAAAAAAGAGAAATAATAGAACAAGCTTTAGTTCATGATTAAGAAATTCAAGAATAATTAACTCTACCTTACACATGGCAGTTTTATTTCTTATTAGAATTAGAAGTAGGGATTTAAGTTCTTCATGAAGAAAAAGGGTTCTAACTTGATCTTGAATGCATGGTATATATGATTCTAGTTGTGTGGGCATCATCACTAAATAACATAATGACTCATGATTGTAGAAAACAAGCAAATGTGCTTATACGAGGTATGAGAAGTGCTTATTATTGGTATCTGTTAGGTAGGTGAGAAGATAGAAAATAGTGTCATAATGGCCAGCCAAGGGCTGTAATTTATACACATGCTTGATCCACTTGTAAAAACCAAGCTTTTGTTAACATAACAAATAAAGGCAAGGGTGGCAATGTGGAACCCTATCTCCAAGAGATATCTAAAATTCAGACAAACTTTATAATGATGCATGCCAGTCAATAAAACATATGATACTTTGAGAAGGTATCACCTAACGATGCTAGTAAAATTTTAGGTTGTTGTACCAAATGATCTAGGGTCCACTCTACTTCACGAGGGTTTGAGGAGTTAATTGCAATAGAGGCCACCTCCATTGTATAGCCCATTAAGACAAGTACTCAAAAAGAAAAAAAAAGAAATATAATATTTTGAAAATAGATTAATCATTTTCTTAAATACTGATTTTTTCTGGGAATAAAAATGTATCAGAGTGTGCTTGGTTGTTGAAGGAAAATGTTTTCCAAGGGAAAGAAAAATTTAGAATCAACCAAACAGCTCCAAAACTCAATTTTCTGAAGCCATCAATTTTCCAAAGCCTTTTCTGAGCAACAAACATGCCCTAAGCGAAATATCTAAACCTAGCATTTACGAAAAAAAAGAAAGTTCTTCCAATTTATATCATCAAATCTTTTAACCTACACAAGCACCTACTAGGGGATATTTGCTTATGTTAAGCACTTCCAACTATGTCCTCTTCAAGTTCCTTTCAAAGTGACCTTTCACAGAAAGAAGAGGTCTTGATTCAAAAGTGTCTCTACTCTCATTTTTAACAACAAATGATATCATCTCGATATATATATTTTCAATTATTTTACATTTTTATGGGTTCGTAAATGAGAACCACAATATCGTTAAATGGATGAAGGGAAACTAATGCAGTAGGTATCTTGAGATGGGTAATCATAAGGTTAGACCACTATATAAGTGAATAATGTGCTTCCTAATGTCAAAGGATGTGTTACATTAAACCAATTCCCGAATGTAGTGAGAATTAGGCAAAAGTTCTCATACTTTATTGGACAAATGTTAGTAAAGAAGTTAGTTAGGAAAGTAGAATATGTTGGAAACTTGGATTATAGGGTTGTTTTGATGGAACTAATAGAGACAATGGTTAGGAGGAGACAGAACATAACTTGCCTACGAAAGATTATGAAAATAGGAGAAAAAGCAAAAAAAGTTGGTAAGACTGGTAATAAATTTCAGTATATTGGGAAACACAAGAATAAAATAGAGCATGAATTATTGTGGATAAGAGTTTGATATAGTTACTTAAGAGAGTAGGAGATAGAAATCTTGATATAGTTGTAAGAAAAGAGTACATTAATATTGTTACTTCTTATGCTTCTCTGGTAAGATTAATGATGTTACAAAACAACACTTTTGAAGAATATAGATAGACTAATTCAAGAGATTTTTATCACAGAAGATATTTATTTGAGGAGGTTACAATTTTGGAGATAGAAATAAGGAAGAAAATATCAATTTGGAGTTCATGATAGCATATATGCTAGTGTTAGTTGAACCTTTCTTTCAAAGGACTCTCACTTGATAACTTTTACAAGTGGATATAATACTACCAAAATAGATTTCTTCATTAATAGAAAGACTAATCGAGTTTTATATAACTTTTGTTACCTATTGAGAGTTTAATCATCCAATACAAATTGATAGCTTTGGATGTGTGTATTAGGAAATGAAAGAGAAAGATTAAAGAAAATAGGAATCTGAGGATTAGGCCATAAAATTTGATAGGAAAGACGAATGGTTTTTAAGAATAGAATGTTGAAGAAAAGAAAATGGAGTCTAGATGGGTAAACCAGTACCATGTAGGAAGAAATAGCTAACAATATTTAGAAAGTGGCTTGTTAAAGTATTAGGAGGATCAAAGATAAAAGACCATTGATAAGGAAAGGGAACTTCTAGTTGGCTATTAAGGTGAAAAGATAGTGCTATAAAATACTACCTAAATATATATATATATATATATATATGAAATCTATAAGCTAGTTAAGAAGTAAGTTAAGAAGGTTGTATGAGAGGCTAGATTCAAAGAGTATAAAATGTTATATTGCAGGTTATAAACTAAAAAAGTGTAGGACGACTTGTCTAAGATTGTAAGGCTAAGAGAAAAGAAAACTAGAGATTTTAGGTTAAATGTGTTAAAGATAAAAGTCAAAAGATTTTATAAGGAGGTGGAGACCAAAGAAAGATGAAGTTATTGATAATATATTTGAAGAAAGTTAGGTAAACAATTTAGGATGCCTTATTAGATCTACAAACGATAGATTAAGTATATTCATAGAA
Source organism: Phoenix roebelenii (assembly GCA_025769935.1). Taxonomy (NCBI): domain Eukaryota; kingdom Viridiplantae; phylum Streptophyta; class Magnoliopsida; order Arecales; family Arecaceae; genus Phoenix; species Phoenix roebelenii. Next base: position 8,268,774 of record JAOXJJ010000002.1, on the reverse strand, counting down.
TTAGAGTATCTGAGGTAATGAAGGATATGAAAAATATAAAAATAGAAAAAATGGTTGAACCTTATAGAATTCCTATTGAGGTTCGTAAGTGTTTAGTAGCGTACGAATAACATAGTTAACTAATTTGTTCAAGTTGAAGAAGATGTTTGGTAAATGGAGAAATAGCATTGTAATACCAATTTATAAGAATAAAGATAATATTCAAAATTGTTCTAACTATCGTGGTATTAAACTCAAACTATGCTATAAAATTTTGGAAGATAATGATTTAGCATAGATAAATATGTGCAAACACATGCCATAGATCTTATTACGAATAGTAATACCTAATATCATAAAATAATAATGGTTTGCTAATTAAATTTATTGACAAAAAGACCTAAATCATGCCTTTTAATATGGTGTTTATATTTACATAAGAAAACACATGCCATAGATGTTATTATGAATAGTAATACTATAATAAGGAAATAGTGTCAAATTACTAAAATTATTGAATGGGAGAATAATAAATTTACACCTTCACAAAGTACAATTTTACTTATTTATACTAAACATAATAAACCTACTCTATAGTTACAACCCATATCTAACCGCCACTCTTGATAGTTCTGATAATTGACGCTAATTTTTCTCCACCACATACATTCATTAGCATGGTTGCTCTATGCTAACTATTAGATCGATGATCATATCCTACCAGTCTTGGCCTATCATAATGTTTCTTGCATTGGTTGTCACTCTTTATTCAACCTATAACTTGGTCTTCTATACTTGAGAGCATCATGGAGACCGATTTGCCTCAATCTACTGCTGGCTATTCGACTTCATATGCTATATATTGTAGTTGATTTATTGGTCTATTCATCAACATCCTAGCTGAATCTACCTCTTCGATTTGTACAACCACTACAAAGATTTATTATGGCTGGGCCCTATCCTATCTAATAAAAGTTACATGATTTCGATCTATCTTTACTTCTCCTAGACTTGTCCATATAGCGCTTGCTCATCACTTCCAACTAATTTAATGAGATAAGATGTAAACAGATATAAATAGTAAAAAATAAAATATATAGCTAATTTGACCATAAACAATTTCTAATGCATGGATTTGATTATATGTAATGTACAATCTATTTAAACATGATACCTTAGTCCATGAAAAAGGATTTTGTTTGAGTTTTGCTGGTCCTTTAATATGAAATTGATTATAGTCTATCTTGAACGGACCTGAAACAAGTTATCACAAATAATCAAACAAGTATTTTAGGTAACTAAATTTCTAATAAAGTAGTTTTTGGAAACAAACTATTTCAACTATATTAAATCATTAAATACTTTAGTCAATGAAATAAGATAAACAAGCATATCAAATAATACTACATTTAAAATTAACTTTGAACTTTAATACATTTAGAATAAATTCATAAATAGATCACTTAGTAAACTTATAATAACACTTAGAACTCATTCGGTAATAGTTAACTTTTAGGTGGTACTTTTGAGATAAATATAAATTTCATTCGTTTACAAAATGCACATTGCCATTCAACAAATATCTTGTGATATTTTTTATTAACCAATTATATTAAATAAATTATTTATTAGTAATACTTTTGTTGTTATTTGATATGATTTATAATTGCATTAAAGATAAATTTTTAATTATTTTCTTGTAATATTATATAACTATAGTTAGTTTGGCATTTATAATAAAATTATCATATTATTCTTAGTATACCATTAAAATTGATTGGATTTGATTTACCAAATAATAGTTTTTTAACCAATTTTTGATGATTAATTAGTTTAAAATTAGTAAAATAAAAATAAATTATACTTACTATATATCTAAGCTTATATTAGTTTTATAACAATTTTGTATACATCAATGATATTATTTTTTTATTAATGAAATTATGAAAATACAAAGTTATATGTACTTTTAACATTATAATTTTGTATATAAACAAAATCTCAAATTATTAGAGGAAGATATTATAAGCTAAAAATATAAAAAAATAAATTAAAAATATATGATCTTCGTACCAACTAATTGTACAAGTGCACCTATTCCTGCACAACCAGGACCACCATTTATCCATATTGTAAGTGGATCTTCTAAAGGATCTCTTTCTGAGGAAGCAAAATAATAATATAGGTGTCTTTCATCAGCTTGATTACCCACAGTTATATACCTGTAAGCAAAGAAATTAAAAGTAAATAATTATAACAGTACCAAAAGTTCAAGCCATATCCAAATATATATCTGAGTTTTGTTATATAATATTATACTTGTTGTATAAGAATATCTACAAAACGCATCTAAGAGATGTAAAAGTATGATATCTAATAACTTTATGCTTTCAATTTAAGAATTTCTTTAAAACCCTATTGAAATAGATGCATTGTTGTTACCTACGACAACCACTATAGAAAATAAAAATTTTCATTTAAGTAAGAAAAGGATTTAGATGGAGAATTTCTCAAGAGTTACAAATGGAAAGCAAAGCAAGTAGGAAATTCCAATATTATAAGAAATTATAAGAAAACTACAAGTCAAAGGTAGGGGAAGGGCAGTCCAATAAACCAAATCTTCTAGAATAAACAAACTCTTAAATTCAAGAAGCTTTATTTCAAACATCCTATTGTCCCTTTGCCTCGAAGATTTAAAATAGTTTTTGGTAAAAGTAGCAAGAGATCATCACTAACAAGCATCAATAATAAATGGTTAAAGTAGAGCTAGTACAAGTTGTAGCAATAATGGAGGGCAATATAAAACGTCAATTACAAACGATCCCCCAAATGTCATTACTTTAAAATATGGAATTTCACTTCTCTCTTTTCTTTCCTTCTTCATTCCTCTCTCCATTGTTTTTTAAGCAATAATATGTTATTTGACACTACCCAAGGTTGAACATGGGATCTCTCCTATGGAGAGAAGGATGCCAACATGTTAAGATAATTGTTGTTGCACCATTCATCCCTCCCTCCATTTATCTAACTTATTTTTATCCTTATGAAAGTTGATAAACACAAGTCTAACAAGTATTCATACTCAAAAATGATAGTTACGAAATCAAAGAATATTTCTTTGTTATTCTGTTTGTTATTTTTATACTTAGAATACTCTCTCACTTATCCTGATATATATAAATCAATCCACTTTCTCGCTTCCCTTTCCAAAGAAAGTTTATTGAGACATATAATATATAAAGCATAAATAGTTAGCAGCTTGTGATTTGGGTGATTGAAGATAAATAAAATATGTAATAATAGTGAAATGAAGTGGTAGTGCTACTAAAACAATGCTATAATGACTAGTTCTATTATGGATCCCTCACATTACAGTTTAAGCAACCTCTAATGTGTAATCATTTAAACCTTATCCCAAAAAAAAGGCTATTACATAGACAAAATGAAAGCTATTATTTGATATGTTATTTGAAACATTTTTAATTTTTGGGTGATACCTAAGATTTGACCTTTGAACCTCCTTCAAGGCCAAGATGAGAGATTCCAACCAATTGAGCTAACAATTACTAGCCTTTTTTAAGTAGCTAAAAATAATATCTTATTCCAACTTAGCCACCAATTTGCCACCCATTTCATCAATAGCAAAAGATGGAGAAAAGTCTCAATAAGCTTGTCCACTATTAGACAAAGAGAAGATAAGTTCCTCAAAAACTACATCGACCGATTCAATGCTAAGGCGTTAGAAGTACGTGAGCTGGACCACTCCATCATAATTCCCGCAGCTATAAACAAACTAAAGAACTTATGCTTTAGCTTCTCCTTAGAGAAGAGACTTTCAAAAAAATTGTCCAAACTCCTAACTTGGGTGGACAAGTACATAAATATCTTGAAAACCATTGCTGTTCTGAAAGAAGCAGCGGAGAAAGAAAGCCATAACCGTAAAGATCGTGAGAAGGATGACCCAAAAAAAAAATGCAGCCAAGAAGAGCAAAGTGTTGTACCACCCTAGAGTCCACCATATAAGTCTGAGAACTATACTCCTCTCAATGCATCGAGAACCCAAATTCTGATGGAGACCTAAGACCGAGACTACTTATGTTGGATTTGAAAGCTACAAACCCCTGCCAAGAAGAGGCACATGAGTAAATACTACCAAGTCCCCAAAGATTATGGACATGATACAGAGGGATGCCTTCAACTAAAAGATAAGATTAAAACCCTAGTCTGGCGAGGACACCTCGAATGGTTTGTGAATGATCATAAGAGTTTTGGTCAAGATAGGCAAACTCCTGAAATATAGGATTCTAATCAACTACTTGTTAGTGTGATAGCCACTATCTTCTACAGACCTTTAGTGAGGAGCCCAAGCCCTTCAGCCTAAGAAAAATAATGTTAGAACCTAGACAAGTTGGGAGCATCCATGTCGAGTAGTTTAACTCGAAAAGTTCTGACCCTAGCAATGGCAAGATATAAAAACTAGTAAGAATTCTATCTTTGAATCTTTGTCTTTACTACAGCTAATTGATAGTGTAATTGTATTTAAAATTCTACCCGAGGGACTAAAGCATTATAGATCATACCAATTTATGGAAGATTGAGACCTCAAAGGATCTCCTATCTTGAAAATCCTAGCTCAATCTAGGAGGTACACTCAGCCCGAACACTAGAAGTGTTCGCTGACTCAAAGGCCTATTAGTTTTAGCCCCCAAAAGTCAAGCAAGCTTGCTGAACATTATAATCGTTCTTGTGTATTCTCAAGGCCAGTTGTCCCTTGAGATTCGAGCAAGCCCACTGGCCCTTATACTCATCCTCGTGTATTGTCAAGGTTCGTTGGGCCCTAATGCACTGCAAGCCCGCCGGTCCTTATACTCATCCTCCAGTATGCTCTTAAAGGATCCAACTTTGGCCTCCCCCCCCCCCCAGTTGTTGTCTCCTTGGCCTCCCAGAAGGCTAGATGAAGCATTCACATGATTGTGAAGACATATTTCCTAAGGAGAGTCCATCCTACAAAAGTAAAAAGGGGAGAATAAACAAGAAGGCTAAATACCTAAAAGAAAAGAAAGGGGAAGAGTAGAAAAACCAGCATCCAAGGTTGATTTAGAGCTACTTAGTGAATAGATTTTGCAAGAATGCCTCTTAGAGTAATGGAGGTAATGCTTAAAGGCTTCTCAAGCATAATGGATTCACAAGGGACTTCAGCCTTCTTTAAAGAATTCTGGATGGTTTCGATTGGTCCGCTTAGTTGTCTTCCTACCAAGATCAACAGACACATGTCGCACCAACATTGCTCCAAACGATCAATGATGCTTTGGGAGGTAGTGCATCAGAACTCATCCCTCAGGGGATCCTACTTCAGAGTTAATGCCTTTATTAAAGGGGCATGGAGTCTAATATATGGTTACTTCCTTCCCTTGAATTAGAAAGCTGCTTTAGGCTTGAAAATTGGGGGGGGCAATGTTATGGCATTTATTGACCAGGGTAATGTGGCCCAATGAGATTTATCCAGCCCAGGCACATATGGCAACCCACGCACATCTAGAAACTCTCCAAGGCATTATAGTTTGATCTTCTCTGTTGGGATGAGTAAAACTAAGGCGATAGACTTTTGAGGCCGATATCTCTAGGCTCAACTCGGCCACCTATCTGAGCCAAGTAGGATCTTCCGAGAAAGGAAGCAGCTCAGTCCCTTCGCCTCAAATTTACACTTGGCCTCAACAATCTCATCATGTACCAAGATATTATAACACATCCTCAAGATTGTTATGTCATAGAAGTAGTTTGTTATAGCACGACCCCAAGTTTGTTGAGATATGATTCGTTAAAGATGTGGGATCCTATGTATAATAAACCCAAAGGTCCCCTTCAAAAGAGGTAACTCAAAAATCACCATAGCCAAGGGAGACTTTGTCTTTTAGTTCTTTCTTTCCCTTTGGTTCCTCTCTAAAACCCTCTTTGACATAAGCAAGGGAGGGCCTAGCTGTTGACCTAAATGATTAATTTTGATGATTATAAAACATATGAGTATAGGTTCTAATGGTTTGACTTGCCTTAAAAATAGAAAAGTTGAGTTTTGTAGGAAGTTCAATGAGTTTGAAAGGTTAGAGAAGAAATATTTGAAATATTTTGAAAGCTTCTGTAGTAGAGGAGTCGATCCCAAGTAAAGAAAAGTTGACCCTAGAACCTCAGGAGTTGACCCCTAACTTACAAAAATCGACCTCAGAAAGCCACAAGCCAATAATAGAAGATAGTCATTTTTAGGCACTTCAAGAGTTAGCCCTAGGGCTTCAAGAGTCAACTCCAGATTTTAAGAGCTAGCTCTAGCTCTGTAGGGGTTAGTTTATTTATACTTGATGGCTCCAATGACTAGTTTTCTTGTAAACACAGAGCATATAAAATGGCTTCTAATGGCTATTGCTTCTCTCTAACAGCTAAAACTAGCTTCCCAATATTTTTTCAAGTTGTAAATGCTTCCAAATTTAATTGGAGAAAGAGTGGATCGAGGAGATTGAGTGGATGAGGAAAACAAAAAAGAAATACAAGCCATCTGTCGGAAACCCTGGTGGTCGCATGCATATATTTTTAAAAATTTTACAGCAGAAGCATGAATTAAACTATTTAATTCCTATGCATGCTAGAGATCATATCTCTACAACAAAAATAGATCCAAAACTTTAAACATTTATCCTAAACAAGTAGGCATAATTCTATATCTAACATATAGTCATGCAGAATTTCAGCAACCTAGTTTATTTCTAATTTTAATTTTTAATGAGATCAGATCTCATACCTTTTTGCTTTGAGAACTTTGATGATACCTTGATCACTTTGTATAGCCGCACACGTATCTGGCCTCTACGCATAGTCCACGCGAAGCTCTAGAAAGATCCACAACTGCAGGAATGCTAGCTCATGCAGAGGTGCTGCAGTGGCTGAACCTTTCTCCCTCGAAATACTCAACTTTTGATTTTTTTCGAGAGGATGAAGGATGGAGATGAAGGAGAAGGAGGAGAGAAGGTGGCTGGCTCTTACAATTTTTCCAGAATTTAGAACCCTTTCTAAAGACCATCTTTTTAAACCCTAAGTGTGGGGGTCCTTTTATAGCCAAAAAACCCCCCATGCCTCACACCTGGCCAACGAATTTGGCTGATAAAATTCTCAAAAAAAATTGGTGAATCGACAGATAAGAGATGAACAAATTCTATTTTAATCTTGTGCCAATAATCCTTAAAAATTAGGGGGTTATTATACCCAAAACATCAGCTGCACACCACCCTGCTTGATGCGTCATGCAGTCCCTACAAATTAAGGATTTGATTCCTATCCTTTTAGGAAGATTTGAGGTGCCATATTTTTTTGAAAAATTGCCCCACGCCTCCTCTTTCCTCACGCCAAAATTTGGCCAAAAATAAAGAGGATAGGCACCACTGCTTTTAGGGATAAGGATGAGGTATCTTTCTTCTCCAAGAAAGAAAGCTAGGGTCCTAAATTTTAGGAATTCTTCTCCATAATAAATTCTGATTATTTAAACTCTTAATCCTCATCAAATAAGGACTCTTAATTGACTTGAGTCAATCCCAATCCAATTGGGTCAAGTCGGATCAATTAGGTTATGTCCAATCGGCTCGAGTCGAACCCGATCGAATTAGGTCAAACCCTAATTTAGCCCGAATTGAATCTAATTCAATTTATCTTAATTAAAGTCCAATAATTCAATCAAATTAAATTTATTAGTAATCCAATTACTAATTAACCATCCAATAATTTAATAATTATTTTAATGCAACTTTTGCTTAGGATAATTTGTCAATCAAATTAACCAAATTATCCCTGAATGATTCTTAATCATCAATCAGCCATTTGATCAACCTGGAAACTTCTATACGTATGACTCCATAGGTTCGAACCTAAGCCGATAGCACAAGAACAACTTTTTTGTACTAATCGAAATGACCATCTAGCAATGGTACCTGACGTCCAGATAGGCCGAATGATTGCAAAACAACATTCAAGAACCCTTGGACTATGGTTACCATATAATTTATCCCTATGACTCCTAAATGCCAGGATAACTTCAGAGTTCTGTCAACTCTGTAATAAGTGCATCCATGATGTGATTCAACTTTAGAAATCCTGTGACTCCTCACAAGGATTATCCTGACCAAGGTTTTGCTAAATTGAACATAAGGCGTTATCTTCTATTTCCAGGAGGGGTCAATTCCATCTTGACTCACAACTGACTACACAAGTACTTGACTGTACCTAGTGACCTTCCATCACTGAATTAGAAATTCAGATAGTCCGGTACCAAAGTACAGCGAGTTGCTTGCTAGTCACAGGTTGCAGTCTCAGGTCAAAAGGCCAAACTTATACTCATATCCACTCGGAACATCTCTTGACAGTAGAGCATTCCGAAATTGATCATGTTCAGTGAAATGTACTCCTACACTTCACTTGTGTGAAATATCAGTATCTCCACACTCCTTGGTTAAGAAGACAACCAACGTATATGTCACACAACGACCTAATCTCGATAATGCTGTCGTCCTAGTAACAACATATCATTTGATCGCGAATAATTTTAAGGACTTGAAGATAAATCCTTCTTTATCATAAAACAAGTCCTAAGGACTTCATCATATAAAAGTTAATTTGAAGATGTACAATGAAATGATGAATAATGCCTAATAACACTTTATTAATTTATCAATTTATTTACAAAATTCAATCATCAATATGCTGACGATTGACATTTATGATACAATTCCCAACACCATCCACCACTTGTAGAGCTTCAACTTGAGCATTAATCTAAAAAAGGACCATTCAAAGCTTTCACCTACTTTAAAGAGGACTTCCAAAAATCTATAAAGATAGAGCCTCAATATCTATTTATTGAGTTTCACCACAAGAATAAGAGCAAGCAAGAAAGAAAAACGGAAAAGGGTTGAATTCTGCCTATTTCAAGATCCTAATGTTCGAAGCAATCAAACTCGAGCTATAACAATATAAATCCAACCTTATAGAGATTAGGGAATCTCATGTGAGGCTTATGATATATTTGAGGATCAAATTATCAAATTACAACAACATAAATCCAACCTTTATAAAGATTAGGGAATTTTATCCTATGGGTGCATGCATTTCATATTGTTTGAGGGTCTAAATCTTACCCGGCATAGTGTTTTGAAGGTAGTTGGCCATCGAACCCTGGAAATCGCTTCACCTCTGCATTTGTTGATGCCCCTTCGACAAAAGCCGACAAGAATAATAATGCTAACACATAGTGTTGTATTTGAGAAATCGAAAAGCTTGTAAAGATGATGTTTATCATTCTTCTTCTCTCTTCTTTATGTATTCTTCTTTTATTTTGTTGGAATATTTCCACAGAGGAGCCAAGGAGGAGAAGAAGTAACTTTTAGAGTTTTGCGGTGAGGCTAGCTTTATGAACCAACATGCCAAGGGATGCATTAGCGGATGGTTGGATATGCACCACGTTGCACACTTTAAAATTACTAGTGAGATGGCTTTCCATTTCTGCTATGCTGCCAATGGGATACATTTATATCGAATGGCTAATACAATGCATCTACCCAAATTAAAATGAGTGCAATAAATCTGCATGAATAGAGTCAAAATCCCTTCTCATCACCAATGAGTGAGATGAATTCATTGATGTCTATATAAGGGTGGGTGCAATGAATTTGGATCTTCTCCCTTTGAGGATTTATTACCTTCATGCAATGGACTGTAATGCGGTGAGTCCATTGAATCACACGATCCATTTGTATATGGTTCTCGATTTGCAATTCATGGGAACCATTACATCATTGACCATCATCCAAATCATGAAAATAGAGCGGATCTTGAATAGGATGGAACAACTCGATTCGATGATGAGTTCTTGAGAGAGTACTTGCGAGAGAGCTTGCAAAGCATACTTATCTTGATACAAACAGTCATCATGTAATTTTATAAATAAGAGTGGAAAAGGTTGACTCAACTTCAATTAAGTGATGATTTGTGCAAGATAAGTATGCTTTGCAATATTTTAGACTAGGTGATATATTCCCTCATGCAAGCTTCCCACAGGCCCATTGATATGGCACTAGCTCGAGTAGGGCCTTTGAAGTAGTCACACTACAGCAATGCTAGGGAGTCACACTACAGCAATGCTGAATCATGCCACCAAGAACTCTTATAAGGGGAACTCCAAAAGATTCAAAATGGTTATGATCAAAAAGTGGGGAGTACAAGGGGGTATTTATAGTGCTCTAGGGCCTTACATTGATAGAAATTCTTGAAATCCTCTCGAACTTAATAGAACTCAAATAAATTGCAAAAGAAGGCTTTTGAAAATGAATCCCATGCAATAGAGGCATTTTGATCATAAAAATAGGTCTAACAACAACTATCCTACCAAGAATTGGTCAGACACTTCCATAACTACTCTTGGATCTAACCTAGACTAGCTCAAACTCGTAAATCTAAAGGTAGGCTCTTTATCATTCAAACAAATCTAATAGTGTACTAATTTTAGTCCAATGTCATAGGTTCTTCCCTCAAATTACAAATTGGGGCTACAATGATATAGGTTCAATTTTGTAGCACTAACTTCTTCATCTATGTTGCCCAAATAGCAACCCTAGAGGGGGGTGAATTAGATTTCTTTACAATTTTAAACTTGTTAATAAATTTTAAACTTGCACTAGCAAAACTTATCAATTCTGTAGCACTAACTTCTTCATCTGTGTTGCCCAAATAGCAACCCTAGAGGGGGATGAATTGAATTTCTTTACAATTTTAAACTTGTTAAAGAAATCAATGAGTATGCAAGCAATCTAAGAATCAACAAAAATAAAACTGTGAATGGGTAAAAGAAGGTGTGTAATGGCTATCAACACAACAATAGATAAGAAAAATTGAAAGCACAACACAAAGATAAAAACATGGCAGATTTTTAGTAGTTCAAAGTCAACCCACTCCTACGCCCACTCTCCAAAGCTACCCTCTTGAGAATTTCATCTATAATTATAATGATTATAGTCCAGCTAACTTTTATAAATTAGCCAATCCCTTTGCACCAGAGGAGTACTACTCTTAATCATCTAGGCCACACACGAACTTGGCAATCTTGCAATAGAAACTTTCGTCAGTCGACTTGTTGCAAATGTGTCAAGCATGACAAGCGAAGGAGAAGGAAACTAGGCTATCTTCCTCCCAGACTATGCTCCCATTTGAGAAGCCTCAGTCATATACATGGAGATGCAACTGTTAGAAGATAAATTAGCCTTGCCAAGAATTTGAGGTTCTCCAAGTATGATGGAGATAGCAGGGGACATGCACTCCTTAAATAGAGCTTTGAATGGCTCAGGTCAGCTCAACTAAGCAACTTCTGCAGCCTATCAGCATGATGCATGTTGAACTGACATCCTCCAGATGGTCAACAGTGCCTTCAAGATTGGAGCAAAGTGACTTGTTCTTCGAAATATTCCTACTAGAAATTTAATGTCCCTTTCAAGGAAACACAGAGTTTGATGATGCAAATATATTCTTCATCCAAAACAAGAAATATGGATCGAACTTGGAACTAGGATGGGGCAAGTGTTACGGTGGTAAATGACCACTAGCTCTGCTCCCTTTTGGAAGGAGCCAGAGTAGAGGATCACAGTTGCGATCCCCTTCGGCTTCTCCGAGCGCAACGGGAACAGAGGTGCCATGGTTGTTCCGCGGCAGCCCTGCGGCCACACGAGCGGCTGCCGATTACGCTCAACCGCCGTAGGAATCACGACAGTGAGCCATTCAAATCACACTATAAAAACCCCTCCTCCTGAGATCACCACCCGAGCTTTCTTCTTCTCCTCCTCCCTTTTCTTCCTCCTCCTTCACCTCCGACCACTTCCTTGAGCTCTGCCGAGCTCTCTTTCCCCTTCTTCCTCTTTGTTTCTTCCAAGCCCTATTCCGAGATCTACTTCCTGTTCGGAGCTTTGACGTCGTCGCGGCCGCTAGTCATCGTTTGAACCGCTCCTTGGCTAAGATCCCTCCTCTCTGTTGCCTCTATCGCTCGCCAGTGAGTCTTCCTTCTCCTTGCCTTCGTTTCATTGCCAAATAACTTGATTTCTTCCTCTATTTTGGCCCCAAACTAAGGCCGCTTTCGGTCTCTTCTTCACACCGATCGCCGTAGCGGCTACCAGCCACCACTACGGTTAGCTGGCCATCGACCGGATGACAGCCTCTGCCACCCAGGCCGGCCACCCCGCCGGCTCCCTCCTCCTTCCTCCTTATTTCCTTCTTTCCTTGTTCTAGGATGAATCGAGAAGAAGAGAGGCCCTTAGTGGGCCGTGATGGGTTGTGCCTATTGTGAGCCCAACTTGGGCCTAGATCTGCCATATTGGAGCCCTATTGGGGTTGTACCTATTGTGGGCTAAATATGGGCCCACTGCATCCATTTGGGCCTTGTTGGGTCGTACCTATTGTGAGCCTAACTTGGGTCCAATTCAACCATGTTGAGCCCTATTGGGTCGAGTCCATTGAAAGAAAAAGTCGGTTTTTGCATGCATGTAATTTTAAAAATTTTCAAAAAAATGCAGCGGAAAGATAGAATTAAACTCTTTAATTCCAAGC
>JAOXJJ010000002.1:8238843-8256074 GCA_025769935.1 Phoenix roebelenii | reverse complement strand
AACATTTTATTAATTTATCAATTTATTTACAAAATTTAATCATCAGCGTACTGACGATTGACTCTTAGGATACAATTCCCAACATCCATTGCAGGCCAAAATTTGGCTCAGTTAAGCCACTTTAGGCTCCATTGGGCCAAGCCCAATGTGGGCCAAACTTGGGCCTAGTTCATCCACTTTGGGCCCTATTAAGCCATGCCCTTTTGTCGGCCAAGTTTGGGGCCCTATTGGGCCATGTCCAATGTAGGCCAATGCGGGCCTATTGGGCTATGTCCAATGTGGGCCAAGCTTGGGCCTTATTGGGCCATGTCCAATGTAGACCTATGCGGGTCTATTGGGTTGTACACATTATGGGCTAATTTTAGGACATGTCCAATAGTGTTTTTGGTTTTGCTTAGCTCTAAAATTAACAAAGAAGTTAATTATTTTTAATGATATTTAAATAGGTGAACCTGATCTGCCTACCTGAAGTAGGGTTTACAACGAGAAGAGGTAAGTAAATTAATACTTTAAAGTATATTTTTCAAATTATTGGTAAAATAATTATTAGTTGATTAAATTTTGAAATATGTTTTGCACTTAGTAAAATGGGTCAAGCATGTTAAATGTCATTTGAAAATTTTGCTATATGCTATGAAATTTGTAAATATAATTAAGCAACTTATGAAATCTATTTTTATATGTATATATTCTCAACATGGCTGTGATTTATTCTAGCCCTATCAATGGAGATTATTCATTGGCTTTGTCGACTTGTATATGTGAGAAAGTAGTTTCGACATCATTGCCACCGGTGATTAGAATAGTGGTTTTGGGACACCGTTACCATCGGTGATTAGAATAGTATTTTTTGGACACCGTTGTCACTGGTGATTAGAATAGTGGTTTTTGAAAAGCATTACCACTAGTGATTAGCAATAGTAATTTTTGGCACTTTGCACAATCCATGCCACTGGGTTATGTGGTCGTAGCCTATTGATATTGGAATTTTGATATCAAAGTTTTTGTAAAAATGATAATAAGTTTCAAAAAAAATATGCTTATTTGTATTCTAATTCTCAGTCATTATTTTGTGTTTTGAGTAAATATCTAATATGCTTTGACCTACTCTAGGGTATTATGTTGCTTACTGGGCTAGTGTAGCTCATTATCATATTTTGTCTCTTTTCAGATCTAGAGGCTTGATGACACGGGATTGGAGAGTGTGCTAGATTTGGAAGATTTTGCTCAATTATTGGAATTTTAGTTAGACTAGCTAGAAAATTTGATTTATGTTGATATATGCTATTTTGAAACTTTGTAAGATTGCTTTGAATAAATTAATGTTTAAGTCAATTTTAAGCATTTGTAATTGCTTGGATATGATTAGCTACCTTGCATGCCTGTACGGTCCACCGTGTGGGCGTGCGGCGTCTATCGCATTCCAGGGTTAAGGCGTGAGAATTAAAAAATCTCATGTGGGATTTTTGGTGTGGCTGACATCATGAAAAATCAACTATCTTGTAAAGTTTGGTTGTACCCAAGAAAGAGCTAGATTGCAGTCGATTGCTCTAAAAAATCGACTAAATTTTGCTAAACTTGGAAGTCAACAACAAGTTCCTAAGTATTGGAACATAGGGTTGGTCTAGCTATACCAACAAAATAACTTGGTTTTGGTTGATTTCTAGAAAAAATTAATTAGGTTTAGTTATGAACCCAAAAAATAACAGAGTTGTAATCTTGTTGATAGATTATAGTGAAATCTTCAATAAGGAGGTCTTAGAAAGTGGATGTAAGAGCTTAGTTTGGCTCTGAATCACTATAATTTTTTTGTGTTTGAGTAGTTTATGCTTGTTCATATCTTGTACATTGATTTATTATTCTTTTCACTGTGCATACTTAAGTTTACATTAGTTTTACATAAGCATTGTTTAAGTTTATAAAAAAAAAATGAAAATCTAATTCACCCCTCTCTTAGATTGTCATCTTGGGCAACAACTATTTACATATTTTACAATATCAAAATGTGTATAATCATGTTTTTATAATTTAATCAACTAAGAACTCGAGTCTAGAATTATATGATTTATCTACAAGTACACAATGTAAAAATATAGAATTTTTTGCGCTAAAATATACATCTTTTATGTGCTCAAATATCATGCAGACAATTAAATGTTTCAAAAATTTCTATGTGCTCCTCATCTCAACAACTTAGATGATAGTTGTGAGAAATCACCATGTGCCAAAGTCAAAGGATTACAATAGATGGAAGTCACATGATCGTTGCTTGACCTAATAGGGTGCGGCCATGACAGTCCAACAAAGATAAGTGTAGGAACATAGGTTGAAGGAATGGGAATTGACCACGGACATGTGCAGGCACATGCCAAAGGATATTAGTTTTATTTTGAGTAGGATTTGGCTTGCGGTTATACTATATGTGAGGTATGTAGAATTCTAGAGGTGAACTTCTAGAACTACTAAAGATTATGATGAGCTGATATGGATGGTTTCAAGAATTCAATGCTTATTCTACAATTTTTGTTATATGTATAAATAATAGATTGTAACTCCAATATGAGCATTTTTGGCCCATTAATGAAATCAGTTTATCTTTGCCTTTAAATTATCTTTACTTTATTTTTAAATTTTTTGCACTTAGTTTACTAGTAAGACTCTAATTTACCTCTACGAGTAGCAGTAGAATACCTTGATCATAATTATAGCTAACATAAATTCTTGAAGACCAAGGCATCTGGATCCATGCTACTTTCGTCATCATTCTTGATCATTCTATTGCTAGCTAATCTAATACCGGTGGCACTCTCACGCATCTACCACAACTTAGCTATAAAACTTGTCACCACTCTTTACCAACGAACCAATTTCTTTTGGCATGCCCGTCTTTCCCCTCCAAATGGTCAAAGTGAAAGCTACAGCAACATTTTCACATGAGCTAAATATGTGATAGTGATGTAAGCTAGGAACCCTTACCTTCTAATTACATAACCTAAGTCTCTCTCATGTCAAATTATAGAATCAAAGACCAACAAGATGGACTAAAAGCCACCAAATATCAAAAAAAATTGACATTAATGCACTGAAAAATGTGCTAGAATAAGATCAAAGGTTAATATCTTGAGATTCAAGCTAAGGACAAATAAATATTTAAAATAGCCAAAGATTAAAGTTTATGTATCCATAGTCCCAGAGACCAATTCTCTCTTATAGTAGCTATCTAAGAGGCCTTGAAAAATGGATTCTATTTTATTTTTTTTGGATGGATGCTAATTTGGGTCCATTTTTTGTTAACCAAAGTTGGGCCCCAAATTTATATTTTTTTTGAAATTATTTTAGCAAGGTATTGGCAGCTCTTTTAGAAACACATCTTTTATACAAATTAAACTTTTTATGTTGATTAAGATCTTGACCGAGATTACATATAATATATCTTAAATCTAAATATCTTAATACTATAAATTAAGAAATGCTAACGTACTTCCTACTGTAATATAAAAATATTGACTAATATTCTTTAATCATTCTTTATCTTTTCTAGATAGATTTTTGAAAAATAAATTTTAATATTAGTATCATAGCAGCTATTATTAGATTTACCATACCAATGACACCTCAGTTATAAAATATGGGTGAGTTGTGGTTTATTATTATTATTATTATTATTATTGTTGTTGTTTATTTATTTCCTTATAGAGCCAAGATAAACCGGCTTTGCTTGAGGCGGCTGAGTCTGCTGCTCTACGGCGGCAGATGGTTGCGAGCAGCGGGAAGCACCGCTGGGGAGGCGCCGTGAAGCAAATCACCAAATCGAACTTCTCCGCAGCCCTCCAACAGATCAAAGTCCACATCCAGGATGCCGACTTCATCGCCGTCTCCTCCCAGAAGACCGGAGACCTCGCCGCCTCCTCCTCCCACCGCTATCCCTGGCGCCGCATCCTTCCCATCGACATCGCCGAGACCGCTTACCTCAAGGCCAAGCTCGCCGCGGAGACCTTCGAGCTGCTCCAGTTCGCCGTCTGCCCCTTCCGCTTCCAAGGCTCCAAAGTCGTCGCCTTCCCGTAAAGATCTCTCTTCAACTCACCCCTGTTATGTTCTTTCTTTAACCTTGCGGTTACTAATTTAAATTTCCATAATCGCAAATTAGCATTGCTCGCAATTGGAAAATCTGAGGATTTCATGAAAAGTTTCGATCTTTTTGGACACTTCTGACAATGGCATGGGAGTTTCAATTTCCTACTTGATTGCTATGCTACTCAATTAAAACTTTGAGCATTGACATCAGCTTGATTTCTATCCTACTTGATTAGAAAATCATCCAGATTGATATGGAAAATATGAGGATTTTCTTTTTCTCGTTTCTATATGCTTGCTAAAATGTGTGAGAATCAGTTATCTGTTGATGTTGGGCTACAATTTCCGATGTGATTCCTAGACTGCCTTCTTTAAAGCGTTTTATTATTAACTTTGTGAAAGATTCTATAACTTATATTCTTTTGATGAATCCTATTTATGCCCTTGTATCTTCTTCTACCCTCAATATATGCTATGGAATTTTTAGAAGAGATTCAAATTAAAATGATTTGAAATTTCTTATAGATAATGTGATTGTAAAGGAGTATTAGTTTAATCAAATTTATGCCATAACCTATGCTGATGGATGAATGCTGATGCCGGAATTTTTTAGAACATGATTGATCATAGCCTCAGATGAGGTATCTTATGCAATCTGTAAATTTGTGTTGCATACTCGCTTATATATTTTCAATGCAATTATGTAGAACTTAGTATACAACAATATCATATAACGTGAAGTCTAAATCTTTTAGAAGCCCTTCCAGCATACCCCAAGATTTGATTTTTTTTAATCCTTCGAAACTACTCTTCTCTTGCTCCAAAATTCTTGCTTAATCCAAGTTTATCATCTATACAAACTCCATGATTACCTGAATTTTCCTCTTCACCAGTCTAGAACCCTAGGCATAATCCTGTCTCTCCTTCTACTCTAATCTGCTTACTTAGAATCAGATTCTAGCATAAGCATATCATATATTGATTTAATTTTCCTGCTGAATTTCTAATCCTAGAGCTTCAGCTCCTTCCTGCCTCTTTATAACAAAGCTTTTTGGTTGGTGTTTGGTCTCTCTGAGCCCAAGGCAAGAGGCAAAAACATCAGCACAAAGGAAACAATTAGATTGCTCCATCTTCTCAGTATTGCAGTGCTCCTATGCTACTATTTCATTAGCATAAAAGTTGTTCTAGGTGCATTCGATGCGATGTGATATGCAATAGCAAGCATGATTTGGTGCTACATTAGTTTGTGCTTTATTGTAATAGTGGTATGGGTGGAGAGTTATAAATGATGTTGGCATCAGGTTATAACTATGTTATTGGCATTACATCCTTATTGTTGTTATACAAGGCCTCCGAGTTGAATGAACAGGAGGCACAATTCGTTATCATTAAAAACATGAGTTTAAACAAGTCTTTTTCAAACATTATTATTGTACCTTTGGAGGTAAACTAGCTATTGGGACTTAAAAGTATATAAGGTGCTTCAAAAGGAAAAAATGGGTACTTTTGAATCTTTTTTGGAGTTCCCTTCTCTGAAATGATTTTCTCTTCCTGCATGTCTTTTCTTAACTATTTAAAACTTTGGGTTTTTTTTTTTTAAATCATCTTATTGTTCCTCCCTTGAAAAGTTAGTCCCATTCTGGAAAAAGTAGGAAGCCAACACACAGGCACATAAGCCATTGGGTTTTAGGGAGTGTGAGACCCAGGTCTATATTACTCTTGTTTCTAAAGCTCGGTTTTATGTTGAAAGAAGAAAATATCGAAAATCCGTTGATACTAGTGTTGGAGCTCAAGCCGTTGGATCCTTATAAGTGTGGGAAGAACACTTTTGACATCCACCTCTAACATATATGTGTGCTTCTTTTGTCTCTGCTTAATCAAACAAATTTGTGCCTAAAGGTGGCAATATGTTATGTTGGATAAAGGTCATATCAGTGTCTTGTATGAGCATCACTTGGCCTTTGCTCAAGCCCAATCAAACCCACTTACAAGTTGGCCAAGGCTGACTCAAACCCATTGGCAGGTCTGCCTTGTTGATCTAGAGTTGACTCATTTACATGCTTTAAGGCTACATAGGTGGGGGTTTATGCTACAGTTTGGGCTTCTCTACTAGTCTTTACTAATAGTTTTTCATACTACATTTTGTGTTTTTTATCTAGGTTGTAGAGAGAGATTGCTTTTTCAGCCATTTTATAAATATCTTGCAAGGACCCGCATGGGCATGTGTTTAGCCCCACATGTGTGTTTTAGGGAGGTCTTAGGTACCTAAGCAGAGCCAAGGAACTTAGCTAGTAAACTTCTAGCTAGTTCTTTTTGGGTGAGATCCTGGGTCGTTACTAAAGTGGCGTTGAAGCTTATGTTTTGATCTTTAGAGTTTAACGCAAGAAGATTGTAGGTAGGTAGATAATTAAGTATTCTAGGATACATTTTTGTACACATATTGTATAACTGTATTTTAATATCGTTTGTTACCTTAGTAAATTTAGAAATTTCCTAATGTGTTTGTGGTACTATCTAGTGGGTGTAGGTTGGAATGGCACAATTCTGTGTTAGGAGGGTTGCCAACGTTATTGGTGACTCCATGCTGGGAACCCTGGAACTAGCAAGCTAGTGGCACTCGCCAATAGGCTAATAACACTCACCAGTAGGAGGGTATCAATAACCTTACTAGGAACATCCAGGAAACTAGTGGTAGCCTTTAATGTTCCAATTGATGTAGACCTTAGTCAGAGTGGTGTAGTAGTAGCGGCGGTTGTAGTAGCAACAAGATGTTGAGTTTTTTTTTTCTTTTGGTGTATCGACGACTCACTACATCAGTCGTGAATACGCCCAGAGTGATCACAGTACAAAACACGCTCTAGTGCCACTGGCATATGCTCCAATCCTTCCCAGAGGACACCTCCAGAGTGGTGTGCTGCAAAAGAGGCGACGCAGTCCGCCGCACTATTTGCCTTCCGAAAGATGTGCGTAACTCGGAACGAGTCCAGCTCCCTCACAAAATGGCAGATATCATAAACAAGATGGTGTAGGTCTGGCCTGACACGCCCACTCCGAATCCAGTCGACCACTATAGCCGAGTCTCCCTCTAGTAGGACTCGCCGAACACTCAGGTGCACTCTGGCCTGAACGAAGCCCTCCCAAGCTGCTCGCAGCTCCGCTACTGGAACAGACTCGTCAAAGATGCGCCATCCTGGCAACCCTAAAGGATGAATTTTGATGATTACAAAACACTTGAGATGATGTTGTGTACTAATGATGTTGGCTTAATTGTGAAGTTTTATAAATCAAGAAAAATTAGAAGAAATGAAGCACTGCAAATCATAAGTTCTTCGCAAACATTTCATTGGATATGTTCTAAAAGAAAAATAATTCTAATCTAATCCATGGAGATCAAAGATGAAGTCTAAAGTTTTCTGTTTGAAAAACTTGAATCGACCTCTAAGCAAAAAGAACAAGTTTGAGTTAACTCTGGCATGTTTTCTTTAAGTGGCATAGTCAATAAGTCGATCCCCGCAAAATATTAGTCGACCCTTGTGTAGTTTAAATTAAACAGAGAGCTTTTACCGCCTGAGACAGTTTGAAGAGTCAACCCTTATTTCAAATGAGTCGATCCCCGAAATTGAAGAGTCGACCCTTGTTCCAAATGAGTCGACCTCCGAAATTGAAGAGTCGATCCTTGCGTTTGAAGAGTCGACCCCAGTTCAATCTCAGCGTCAGCCAGAAAAATTGGTGCATGAGTCGACTCTTGTATTTAAAGAGGCGACTCCTGAAGAAAATGAGTCGACCCTTAAGGTTAAAGAGTCGACTTTTGAAGTTATCACAGCAAGAGCCATCTCAATATCTTGAAGTGCCAATCCAGGATAAACATGAGTCGATCCCTGAGTTACATGAGTCGACCTCCTGTACTGCTGGAACCACAACAGAAAGCTTGCAACAACTTTTGTTTTCTTCTATAACAGAAAAGATTTCCATCAGAACGGAAAGAAAGTAATTTAAGTCCCTCTGAAGAACTTATCTATAAATTCAAGAAAACCTTAGAAGGGAAACAACAAGAAAAGTGAGAAAGATTCTATTAAGAAAAAAAAGTTTTCACAAAAGAAAGGAGAAGAAAAAGTTAAATAGTTCATCATCCTCACTGGCATTCATCTGAAACTTACTTCTATGAGAAAATCAGTCGAAGCTTCTCATTGCATCGAGAAGAGCTATTGTTCAAGTATTGGAACATTCTTCCACAGCCAACTTCTTCATCGGCTTCAGCTTTTATTTTTATTGAAACATTCTATATACTCTAAAGCTTTAAGTTTTCTGGTTACAGCATTCATTTATTTGGATTAACTGTTGCTGTAACAGTTTCATTCCTTTGAAACTTGTAAAGGCTCTTCCAAGCCTTGATTGGAAGTTGCTGAATCAGGAGTATTCAGCAAGAAAATTTTTTTTTGTTGGTTTGTCTGAAAACCAACTGAGTTGTTTATGAGCCCGGAAAAACAAACGGTGTAAAGTTTTTGGTTGGTTTGTCTGAAAACCAACTGGGTTGTTTGTGGGTCCAGAAAACAAACGGTGATAGGTTTTCGGTTTGTTGCCTGGAAAAACCAACTGGATTTTTGATTGTGAACCCGAAAAATAATCAGGCTGTAATCTGCTGGGTTATAGTGAAATCTCAAGCTAGGCTTGGGAAGTGGATGTAGGTGCTGGGAGTGCACCGAATCACTATAAATTATGGTGTTTGTGTGTGTGGTTTATTTCTCTTCTTCCACTACATATTTCTAACTGCTTTCCTCATCTTGTCCACTGCTTTATTTGTGCAACCTTAATTCCGCTACTAAATCTACAAGTTATTGGAAGATAACAGTAACTCGCATTCTTCACGCTATTAATATTAAAAGACCTAATTCACCCTCCCTCTTGGGCTGCACCTCTGGGCAACACGTCCTCCTGCTATAATTAGTCTGAAATCGTGGTCTCTGATTACAAAACCTACGCCGCATCTACTTCCGCCCTCTAAGATACCACCGTCAAAATTCATCTTGAAGAAACCGGAAGGTGGGGGCTCCCAGGATACCATCGGTATCGTCGCATACCTAGATGCAGAAGGAGTCAAAAAAGAATCCCAGATGTCCCTATCACCTCCAGGTGGGTCACAGCTGCAACGCTCACCAGCTCGGCTGCATGTGCTAGGGCTCTGTCCACCACCAATCTCGGGTAGAACCCTTGGCCCTCGAAGATTCTCACATTCCTGTCAAGCCATATATGATATGCCATGTATGCCTATGCCACTCCCCTCTCCGCCATAATAGGTCTCTGAGTAGAGTCTCTCAGCTATCTCAGAAAAGTCTCCGAAGAAGTAAATCTCTGCCGATGAGCAAAAGCCATGTCCCAAAACTGAACTGCTCGCGGGCACTTAAACAACATGTGGCCCATAATCTCCTCCTCCGGACATCCCTCACAATCCACCGGTATGCGAACCCCCCTCCGGGCTAATACCCCTCTAGTAGGTAGAATACCCCATGTCACCCTCCATAATAGGAAGAGGGCCACCCGTGGGTGGACTCGTAGTTGCCAAATCCAGCGGCCCTCTAGTGAGCGTGTGGGCCCCAAGTCCAGACTAGTCCGGAGATCACTAGCTGTAACTTCCTAAGGATAGTGGTGTGGCCAATATCCTCAACTAGGTCATCACCAAACAGAAGGTGGATATGATCAACATCCCATCTACACTCTCCAAAAACCAGAAGATCACAAACTCTACAACTGGCTGCTGCCGCCGGGTCAAACACTGTAGGCCATTTGGATAGCGGCAAGCCATCCACCCATCGGTCCTCAATAACATCTATCCTGCGGCCATCCCCCACTATCCATGAGATACATGAGAGCACCTACGGGGCTCGAGCACACATCTCGCTTCAAATGAAGAAGCACTGGCGCCCTGGTCTGAATGTGTCACCGACACACCTCACCCTGTACTTGGCTCTCATCAACCTGCTCCATAGCCCATCTGGCTCCAAAATAAATCTGGCCACATGCCTAGCTGCCAATACCTCTCGTGATAAGGGAATGGATGTCCAGGCCCCCACTACTCGTCGACTGACATAGGACCTCCCAAGCAAGCAGGTGGGTGCCGCCTCCTCGAGCTCGCCCACCCCAGATAAAGTTCCGAAGCAGTTGCTCCAATGGCCTCAGCAAAGCAATCGGAACAATTGTATTAGAGAGCAGATATAGAGGAATAGAGCTCAACACTGACCTGACCAATTTGACTCTGACCATCATGGAGAGAGTGCTCGCCTGCCAGCCATCCAGACGCTGTCGGAAAGCCATCTCCACCCCGAAACAATCACTCCTACGTAGCCGTCGTCCGGTGATGGGGATCCCCAAATACCGTATACTGCCAACCTGCTCGTCGATCCCCAAGATCTCCGAGATGGCACCTCTCACCTGAGCCTCGATCTTCGGCGAGTAACATACCACCAATTTGGCCAGGTTATCCCACTGCCCTAAGCACTACAGTACTCTCCTATGATCCTTCAAAGCACCTGTGCCGACCTTTGACTCGTACTAGCCATCGGAAAACAATTGTCAACAATAACGAGTAGGAGATCTGAAATGTATCTGCCCTCGGCCTGTAAGGCTCCAAGGCATGGGTCTCAGCAGCACTACGGAGAGCTCTAGATAAAGCGTCCGAGCATAAGATGAACAGCAACAGGGATAGTGGGCACCCCTGCGGAAGCCCCACTGAGGACTCAAAGAATCGCGTAGGAATGCTGTTCACCAAAATGGCAAAGGAAGGTATCCGGACACAGCTCATGACCAAACTGATCCACTGATGATGAAGCCAAAAATCTCCAGTGTATGGACCAGAAAATGCCAATCCATCCTGTCGTAAGCTCTCTCCATATCTAACTTGATGCCCATCAATCTCCGCCTACGTGAGGCCTGTCTAAGATCACACATGAAATCCTGGACGATCAATAAATTATCAGAGATACTCCACCCCCCGATGAAAGCCCCCTGCTCGGGACTAACCAACTCAGCCAATATCACCCTGACTCTCCTCACTAAGATCTTGGCAATGATTTTGTAGATGGTAGTACAGAGGCTAATGGGTCGGTAATGACTCAGTTCCGTGGCATCCTATCTCTTTGGAATCGGGGTGATAAAGGTTCGTTTCCACTCATTAGGAATGGTGGTTGAGCTGAAGCATTGGAAAATGGCCTCAATCACATCCTGTCTGACTATGCGCCAGTACCTGTGAAAAAAATTGGGAGAAAACCATCCGACCCTGGGGCTTTGTCCCCAGTCAGGGACCACAAACTCTCCTGAATCTCTGCTGCTGTCACCGGCCTGATCAACTCAGTATTCTCCTCATCTGTAATCCTCCTCGACGAAACAAGTTGGGCAGGTAGTCCTCCGTCCCTGGTCTGCTTTGTTCATCTAGATCTGAAAAACTTTTTCAATACTCTCCTGACCATATCAGGATCATCAGTCACCTGACCATTGCTCTCCCTGATGCTATAGATTCTGTTCCGCTGCCGGTGAATGATTGTGGCCTGATGGAAGAATCTGGTGTTACAGTCCTCCTCCAGAATTCACTGAACCCTCGACTTCTGTCTCCAGAAGATTTTCTGCTGCCGGAGAAGGGAGTGGTGTCGGGCGAGCTGAGACTGAAGCTCCTCCTGCTCACCCTCAGACAAACAACCATTCGTCTCTTCGCTACTCTGAATTGCTGCAATAGCTGCTTCAGCCGCTTCAACTTTCCTGAAGATGTTCCCCACCTCATCCCTGTTCCACCTTCTCAGTCATCGGTTAGTCATTTCCAACCTGCATGACACCCTATGGACGGCATCCCTGTGTACCGACGTCTGCCATGCTCCCTCACGACCTCCCAGGACTGTGGATATGAAAGCCATAGATTCTCAAATCGAAATGGACCATATGTTGGAATAATGAGGGAAGTGCTTACCAGCACAGGGCAATGATCAGACGCAGTCCACGGTAGATGGCGAACCCTGAAATCTGGTCAGTCCTGAATCCACCCGACCGTGGCAAACACCCGATCAATCCGCTCCCAAATTCTGGCACAACCTAGCCTGTTGCACCATGTGAATCTCAGCCCCGAGAAATCCAGATCTACTATTCCATTCCCCCTGATGAAGTCCTGAAACTCCCTCACCTCGAGTTTATTTGTGAAAGGTTCGCTTTCCCTCTTTTCCAGGGGGTTGTCTATACAGCTAAAGTCACCAGCCACCAGAGTTGGGTAGCCCTGATGAATCAAGCAGCTTACCTCCTCCCACAATACCCTTCTCACAGAAATCTATGTTAGCATAAACTACAGAGAACACCCAAGGCTGCCCATTTCTATCAAATATCACCATTACTACATTCTGGCTGCAGACATTAAAAACATCAATCTTACAACTGTCCAATTGCCATGTCACAATAATGCCGCCTGACAACCCCTGAGATTCAATTGCATAGAAATCCCAAGATTGGGGTAGCCTCCTTGCTTGTTGTAGTCCTCTACCTGAGAGCCTAGTCTTTGAGAGTACACAAATGGTTGGCTCATGCATGTGCACTAGCCTCCGAAAAGCCGAGCCGAAGGACGGTTTGCCCGCACCCCAGCAATTCTATAGTAGGATCTTCATGGCAAAGGATTTGAGAGGGGGCTGCTATCTTCCCCTCGCTTGGACCCCTCTGCATCTGAGGGACCTTCCCAGTCATGGATGGCCCTCTTCAATTTAGCCAATATGTGCATATGGACATCCTCTGTCAATGCCACCCTTGCAGCTCGGCCTCCTGCTGTTCCCACCATGAGTCATCTTATAGTCAATAGCCGTGCCAAGAAAATTCTTCTCCCCCACTAACCTCTTAGTCTGCTGCCTCCCCCTCCTGACTTAATCTCCCTGTGACCGCAGGATGTCAGCCCCCTAAGCACCCAACTGCTGCCCACACCCATCGCCTGCCGTCGCGTCCACCCCCCGCCGGCTAGTGGATGCCTTGACGCCGACCTTGGCTAGGGAGGTAACTGCCACCTTGCTTTTCTGGGACGCCATCTTTGCCACCACCGGATTGCCTCCCTCTATTGCATGTGACTGTATGCCCTTGCCCCCAGCTATTTTCCTCAGATCCTCCATCGTTGTCCGGTCCTTCATCGTCGGCGAGGGGATGGGGGGGACTCTGAAGTGGGTTCAATGAAGGCGATTGAACCTGGTAGCTTGGATACCGAGAGGCCTCGGTTGGTCTCAGTCAGGCTGGTCTCGGATGCGGATCCAGGAGCCCGCCTACCCGCCTCCTGCAAGCCCGCATACCCAGTATCATCGAGGCCACCTGGTGGGCTTGGGCCTTTTTGGGTCAACCCAGGTCCGCTGGTAGTCGGGCTCAACACCACAACTTTGGATCGGGCTCGGCCCACTGCCATTGCAGGCCCATTCCTGCCGCGACCCTTCAGTAGGCTCTCGGCCCTTCCGGACGGCCCACGCTCACTGATGTTCGGATGCTGGTCCACTAGGCCTACTGTTTGGATCGGCCCTAGCTCTTTCACACTGAGTTGGATCGGCTCCAACTCGAAAGTAACGGGCTAGTCAATAGAGCGTACCTCGACTGGGAAGGCCGAGTCGTCGTCTAGATCATCCAGCATCGGCGCTTTTCCCCAATCCGGCACGGCTGCCATCCTCCGCTCGGCGGTCCTCGCCGCCACCTCGGCCAGGCACGGCCTAAACACAACTGGTTGTCATTGGATGGACCCCGTGTTGACTCTACACCCGACTCGGTAGCCGTCTTCTTCCTCAGCTCCGGCCCGGCTGGCTTTTGCTTGCGAGATCGACTGGTGACCAGCCATGGCCCATACGCCGGTCGGTTGCTCTGCTCGGGGCCGGCATCAACCAGACTCATGGATGTTGCCTCCACCTTGTCTCGCCGTGCATGATCCCCCTCCCCGAAAATCGAAGACAAGGGGCTACACTTCTCCCTGCCATGGCCGAGATAGCCGCACTTATAGCAGACTCCCGACAGGTTTTCAAAGGTGAAGCCCTACCAGATCTTCCCCGTCACGCCTTGAAGATAGACTCCAGGCCTTATGGGTTTTAGGGCATCAATTTCCATTTTGACCCTGGCAAACCCTAGCTGTCGTCTGCCATCCGTTGTTGCATCCGTTGCCAAAGGACATCCAGCCACTCCGGTGATGTCGAGGATTGACTCCCGATCCCAAAACTCAAGTGGAAGCGCCGGCATTCGCACCCATGCCACAACCTTGGTGACCTCATGGACGCCGGGCACAAAATCCGGCCGCCACTTCTTTATGGCCAATAGCTGACCCGCCACCAGCCAGGGGCCGCTCTTGAGCACCGCATCCCTCTCCTCCTCCTTGAAGCAGATGGCCAGGTGCCCTGCCGCCAGAGGAAGAGCTTCAACCTCGTTGTTGATCCAAGCCCTAAACCGGATTTCCTTCACAATCCAGTCAATAGGGATCGGACGCCCTAGGTTCCAGGCTAGAAGAGTCGTCGCCGCCCAGGCTCTCCTGGCCTTGTTGATCCTCTCTAGCAACAGCTCCAAAACCTCCTTGAAGATGCTCTGATTTTGCCGGTGTTCCGCTTGGGAAATCTTGGAGGTCCACTAGGGTCGCCGTGGGGGTGCCTTGGCCACCGACGACCACAACGGCTTCTCGAGCGCCACTTGTTGCTGCCGATCACCATGCCCCCCTTCCGCCTTGGCATCCCCCGCTCCGTTTTTTCGCCGGTCCTCCGCTTCTCCCCCGCTCATTGGTCCTCTGCCAAAGGGTCCTCTGATGTTTTTTCATGGTGGGCATTCCCGCCCTCCGAAGTGGGGTTCAGTTGTTAGTGTAGTAGGATCTTTGAACTCAAGAGATTGGCTCCACTGCCGTTCAAGGAGACCAAGCCAAGTTTGCTCCTACCCTCATGGCAACCAAGGAGAATTGTGCCTGGAGATTTGAGAAGGGGTGGAGGCCCAAATCAAGCAAGAGGTGATGCCATATTAGTTGGATATTTTGTGGAGTAGCAGTAAGCAAGACTCTGTTGCTGGAAAGGGGACAATAAGATATGAAGAACAAGGAGAGTACTTAGAAGAGGAGACACACATGAATAGCCTCTCAGGGTGGCTAGAGCTCTTATGGATAGGCTTAAGAGATTGGGGACCTAGCACACTATTGTCAGAAATGAGCAAAGAGGTAGTTAATGATATTCCAAGTTTGTCACGAACATGCAAATAAGAATTTCCAAGATCACAGACATCTCTTCCAAAAGCATCGTTATCACACCCATATTGAAAAAGAGCATGTGGGTCAAAAGATTCTAACATTATGAACAGGTCAAAGTCATTCTCGGAGTCCCCAATATGCTTGCTTGCTCCATCGGCTGGAAATGAGGGCAGAGGCTATCGTGGACTTGCCTAAACCAACCTTGTAGGCCCAAGTGATTCTCTGTTGGTAGCTCAGGAGTCTCTTGAAAGAAAACGGAACTATCTTGTCAAAGAAAAAAGAGAGATCAACATTTGGCATAATTCTAGAGAAAGCCTTATGCAATATGGCCAGCCTAGTTCCATGTGGCACCATCTTTGAAGTAAGTGGAGCCACGGTATAGGACAACCCTGAAGCGAGGCATTCTCTGTAGACGAATGCTCTAGCCGGTATCCAAACAAGGATGGATTGAAGTGGCTTGAGCTGGCTCACTCCATCTTGGAGAACAAAGGAATACAAGCAAGGATCTTGAAGCAATCTGGATGGTGAAGATCAGGGCCATACTTATAGCCTCCCCGATATCAAGCCACCTTTTTTGAAGTTCAAAGGTAAATAGAAGCCACCCATGCTCCTCCATCTAATAAGTCATTTCGAAAATATCACAGGAAGTAGGGGAACATGATTTTCCCACATAAAAACAAGGATTGGAACCCTATGGCTTTAGGGTTGACAACTTTATTTATAAAACCTTGATTTTTAAAAGTTTCAACTGAATTTTTGTTATTTTACTGGAAGTTGCTCTTTTCCCTTTAGCCTCATGCATCATCCATTTTCAGCATAACCAGGGAAGGCAATGAATATGGTATGCATGCTCCTCAAGGAGCACCTTTACCCAGGATTCTCTTCAAATCACCTAACCCAGGATCCTCTTCGGTGTAATAAATGTCAACATTTGTGCACTTTTTTAGAGGCTTCTTTCATAAAGACCATCATAAGTTCTTCAGAATATGAGTTGGTACAGTAAAATAACATGCATTAACGGAATAAAGAGCATTACTCTGCAGTGGCTCAGGGTAACAACATTGAATTATAGAGTAGGAATTGAGGCGTGCAAGAGCATTGTCTATGTAGAATCATTTTGCTTTCTTGGCGCAAGCTTCTTTAGTCAGCGCTCATAATTGGTTCTTATCAAGTGCAACACTTGCCCCAACCCTAAGGAACTCACTTAGATACCTTTCAGCTGTCAATAGTAGAATAATTAAAACTAAGAACTGCTCAAATAAATGGTACGAAAGTTTTAGGGAAGGGATAGTTTTGGAATGCTCTAGCTGAACCTATAGATTCTTATATAGAGCAAGGTTGCTGACCCTGATAGCATATTATAACCTCCAATGGCTCATACACTAGGTAGGACATTTTTAGTCTGCTTTGTCTAATTTGAAAAGATTTGTGTTATTATGCTTCCATTAATAGAACTATAACTCCTGATGTCTTTATATAATATGTTTTCTATATGAGAGACTTGTATATGTTTGTTCCTTGTATGTTTTTGAAACTTTATATGACAATCAGCCATTCAGAACTTATGCTTTCTCATTCTATATTTGTTGATTACTTTGAGTTCTTTAATTAATAAAAACTATAATTAATGATGTCTTTGTACCAATGCTCCTTTATTGAAGTAGCAAATTTTTATGCATCTATTCCTTGAATGTTCATGAATTTTAAATGACAATTTGTAATATGCAACTTGTGTTATCTCTTTAAATACTAATAAGATCTAACCAAGGTCCGCCGTACCGGTACCGGTCGGCGTACCGGTGGCCGGCCGGACCGGTACGGTACCGGTCCTGTCCGGTACGACCGGTACGTACCGGTCGGACCGGTCGCCAGATATTTCGATTTTTTTTTTTAAATGTTGTCTCTGTTGGATCTTAAATTAAGTGATGATTGATATTTTTTTATTACTTTTTTCATG
>JAOXJJ010000002.1:8221017-8236760 GCA_025769935.1 Phoenix roebelenii | reverse complement strand
GGGGGGGGGGGGGGGGGCAAGGGGGATTCAACAGAATTCAAACTCAAACTCCCAATGTGTCCTATTGTTACAAATCTAAGCCTCTGTGACAACATTTGCTATTATTCATCGATCACTTTAACACTTGTTTGTGCAAGTTACATGATAATTAAACCAGATCTCTGCTTCATAGAAAGAATGCTGCAATGCATCAATAATCATGCATGTGTTCAAATCAGCTTTTCCTATTGTATTCATATAATTTTTGTTGTCCATTTATCTTATCAACTTTTTAGATGTTTAATTTAGACTTCCCAAGGCTCACACCACAGGCCACCTTGAGGCTTAGTCCTCTTTGTAATCATGATCATTGTCTTTATTTGCATATTTACATTTCACGGCTTGCTCATAACACATTAGCTATTTAATTTTCTGTTGTACAGGTACAACTTTCATTTGTTCCCTCGAGATGAGCTAAATTTGGGCATGCCTTCTTACAGTTTCTCATGTCAGACTTCATTTCTGGCATCTATGGCTCGAGAAGGTTTTGATTTCAATGTCAACATTTATGATGGTGAGTAGCATGGGAGGGACCCAATGAACTCTTGGAATTAATGGAGAACTATTAAATTTTCTGTTGGCCTTATGTTCGGCAGGTATATCATACTTATCCAGAGCTCAAGAATCCAGTGCAAAAGAGAGAACTCCTACCCCTCGTGTCTATTCATCATCTTCCTCTCCAAGTCCATCAGTTGCTGATTCAATTTTTATTGGAAGAATCAAGTCAAGAGTAGAGAACTGGCGGAATGCTTGTAAAGATCCGTGCAACACGGCAGATGGTTGGTTTTCGGATATACATGTTCTAAGTTCTTTATATGATCTTATGGCCTCTTACTGTTGTATTTAGCTGTGGTATGTAGGGTCTCTAGCTAAATCCCTGCGGAAACTCATCCTAGGTGGTGAAGTTTATGGTTCAAGGCCCTCCTTGAGCATTGATGTCTGCAGTGATCGTCAAGTTCAGCTGGCTTTGGAGGTATGACTTTGAAATTGTTTGGTCTTAAAACGAGGATGAGTTCATTATTGGATGTGTTTCTTCTTTCATTTTTCTCTCCATATTGTGATGCCAAGAATGTGACCAGTTTAGTCAAGGTACACTTCATTAGATTTTTATTGTTCTTTCTAGGTTGTCCAGGTAGAGTTTTAGTTTGCACTAACAGAAGAAAAGACCATGAACTCAGGCGTGCAATCGCACAAAAATAGAAATTCATATTAGCTTACTTCAGCGGCACCAACATACTGGCAATCAACTATGTTAGATTCCTGTGTTCTGTTTTGTGGTAGAGCTAGGAAATTCGGCCAAGTTATAAACCTGTATTGTGTATCTGGAGAAAGTTGGTTGCTTCCCTCTGATGTAATCTTCAGTTAGCTCATTTAAGATTTTTCTCACTGGCTGCAGATGGTAACTGATATTTCTGATGACCTTGTACCTCTAGTTGTTCCGGACAAATCTGGGGGTGCCAAGTCAGTACGGGTGGTGCTGACTAGTTCAGAGGAAGATAAGAATCTTCTCATGGTCAGATCCATATTATAATTGTCTCCATTGTGCATGGACTTAAGAAGTTTCACCAAATTACTTGCTAACTGATTTTTTTAATGTTAGAGTGAGATTCAAAATCTTGAGGAAGAACAGAACCTGAAAGTCCGTGGGTTCCGAGAAGTGATTGATCTGATCTCCAGTTCCGGAAAACCAATTATTGCCTACAATTGTCTACATGGTGATTTTATGCAATAAACTTACTGTTAATAATAATGATAATGATAATCAGAGGTTTGCTTTTGTCTGCAATTGATACACTGATGGAATTAATTCTTGCAGATTTTACATTCGTTCATTCAAAGTTTATTTCCCCTTTGCAACCAAGCCTGAATGAATTTATGTGCTCTTTGAGGTTGGTCTTCTCTAATATAGTTGATGTCAACCATCTGTTGAAGGAAATTGGCCCTTTGAGAAAAGCAAGAAACCTGCCTGCTGCTCTCAGTTACTTAAAGAGGCAGTTTTTTGTGCCCATAGATATGGAAATTCCTCAACTTGGTAATGTCTTACATCCTATGGTCACTGTTTCTGTTAATTTCTTGATAAAATTGCCTAAAGATTTATAGGAAGTAGCTTACTGGACACATTCACCAGATATTGACAGAGCAACCAAGAAAATTTTGTGAATACCATCTTTCGACCCTTTTGAAAACAAAAATTTTCTACGTTGACATTGACCTATTTAGTTTTCTTTAACACAAATATTATCTTGACTGACTGGTCTAGCAATTTCTGAAATGCAGCACATATTGTGGGTGTTATATGCTTGACTATATTATCTTCTAGCCTGATCCTTTTAATTAATTAGATTCCAAGTAGCTTGTTAATACTTTTCCCTTTTTTTTTCTTTTTTTTCTTTTTATGCATCAGCTGATGGGAATAGCAACAACAACCATGGACATAATGTTTTGAAACTAACACGAGTGTTTGCAAAACTCGGCATCTTACTGAAAATAGTTCCTAATTGTCAAACTTCACTTGGACAGCACACAGTGCCAATTGAAGAATATGCAAACATCTTTTATCCCAGTTCTAATAGCCTTCAAGAAAGTGAGGCTGATGATGTTGATTTCCATATGGATAATGTGAGGAAAATCAGTACTGATGACTTAGTTTTCATTTGGGGATTTCGTGAGGGCACTTCTGCTGCAGAACTAAAAAACCACCTTCGACGAACCCATTTTGGGTTCTCAGAAGACATTGAATTGCAGTTGGTGGATAAGACGTGTGCAGTTGTGTTTTTTCAGAAGTCAGGTTCTGCAGAGGCTTTACTAAAAGAAATAGGATCTGGAATGACTAATTCTACTGCTCCATCCAAAATAATCTCAGAAGGGCTGAAAGCAGCAGGCTATGAGGCTTATAAGAATGTTTGCAGGTTGGGTATGTGGGAGGCTGAATTAGCTGATTCTTTGGATTGTGCATTGTCTGAACCTTCTGGTGATCTCACCATTTCTTCTGGGGAGGATGCCTCCGAGATTTACTGGAGCAGTGAACTGATGATTGATCTGAATGATCTTTAGAAAAATTTTATTTATTTAGTTTTCTCAATTCTAACTGTGGGGGATCCAGGTGAAGGGAGCAAGTCATTAGGATGTAAAAGGGTAGTAAGAGGCAGTAACAGCAGTGCTGCAAGTGACTACAAGGTGAAAGAACTAAATACAAGATCTTTCATTTTGGATAATTTCTAATACCAAATCCAGAGATCTATATCATATGTTAATAGGAAGCTTGTGCTGCCCGATGAACATTTACAATTCCAGTTCACAGGTTATTTATGTTTCGGCAAACTGTTGTACTGGTTGTAATTTTGTGTTGAATTTTCTATTTAATGAATGTCAAATACAAGAATTGATGTTTATTTTTAAGAAAGCATTAGACTTCCATTTTTCATTTGAATGGAAAACTTCCCACATCCAACAAATTTGAAAGAGAATTAGTGTAGAATATGTGCACCTTTAGTATGCTCCATCCACTTGGGTTTTATCTTGAGCGCTTTCTAGGGTTGCTAATTGATTTGGACTGGCCACAAATGGCCCGTCTGGCTTGTTTCCTGCAGCAGTCAAGTTCAAATTAAATATAAATAAGTTGTGTTTTTTCTAGGGTCTGATTAAACTTGCACTGATATTACTCGTTTGTTGAAGTTTTCAGAAGGATTGTCTGTCAATTACTTCTCCAGTTAGTGTCGGTTTGATTTATAACATTTTACCACAAAGACATATTGAATGGTCGCCATGTTGGTAAATATTCTTAGAAACAGTGGTTTTACTTATGAAATTTTTTTACTATGATGCTAAAGACATGTATGAGTGGAGTTAAACTGAGCAATATGTTTAACATGATGTACGTGATTTACTGGAAGAGAAAAAGTAGAAAAGCCTTTATAGATGGTGGTGATCCATCAGTAAATTTCCTTTTTTGAAGTATATTTGATAAGTCCACTTCTCAACTATGCAATATATTTATTTTTTATTCATGTTAGAAAAAATATTTTGCATAAAATTATTTTGCATATAAAATTAGGAATGGATCTAAGTTAGGGCTTGGAAGAGTTCGTTCAAGCAAGCCCAGCAAAACTGAAATGGGTAGTGGACCGGGTATTAAGAAATCATGGGGTCTAAGTGGAATTGCTCTCCCACATCATTAAGAAAAAGAGAGGAAAAAACTGTTAAGGAAAAAACTGTAGCCGGTATCAGTGGTGCAATAGCATATTCAATGAGCCTAATGACATGACATGGCAAGATTAGTCTAGCTTGCAGTCAATGTGGCAACTTAGATGCACTCTGAATGCTCTAAGGGGGCATTTGATAACCCACATAGGATCACCACAGTAATCTAAGATTACTGGTGATTCTTATCTTGAGGTAATCTGATTCTAGTGATCTAAGATCACCATGTTTGATATATTACGGTCTAATAATTAATAATCTTTGGGTATCCACATATAATCTGTTTGGTATGTCAAAGAAAAAATCTAAAATTATTGGTCATATTATACCAAAGTCTTAGGAGGATTTTTTTATTTATTCTTGGTTCTCATGAATTAAGAATATAAGTAAATATACTAATTCTTATAGTAGTTGTATTCAAATAAATAAAGCAATTAAGCAAATCACAACTTTGCAATGTAGAGTCATCATCAGCTCATTTCAACCATCTATTATGTTGCTTGTATTTTCAAAGTGAGAAGCAAATAAGTCAAGATAAATCAAGGATGATATGTAAATGGAAGCCAAATATTTTTCTAAGTAATTCTTGCTATAAATTCAAGGCATACTTCTCCTTTAGGTACATAGACTTCTTGTTATTCTATTGTCAGTAAAAGAATGAGAAAGAAAATCCCACCAAAAAAAAGGAATGGAAGAAACAACATTTCATATTGGGTAGAGGAAAAATATTTTGATTGATTATATATCATACACAAATATGATGTGTGTAGATTGAATTAAGGCACCATTGCTCTTCCTTTTTCTTGAAGCTATTCTCTATCCTTTTTTTTGGGTTGCGGGTGGAGGGCACTGGCGCCATGGGAATCAGTGAAGTAAAAGAAAATCAGCCACTCAGAGCTTATACTCTTTCATATTACTAGCCTTTTTGGCCAATCAGTCTGCTAGTCCATTAACCTCAATTAATATATGGCTAACCTAAACATTAACAACTTGCTATTTCAAATAGATGATAAGGGTAAATCCAACATCTAGTGCACAAACATAGCTCTAAAAAATTTGTGCTCAAAGAATTCTGATCAAACATCTTATGAAACAGACAGATCTATAAGACAAAGTTATAGAAAAAATCTATGCATCTTAGATCTTATAAAAAAAAAATCTATGCATCTCAGATATATAAACAAATCTATAAGATAGAAAAATATAATTTTCTGCATAAATATCAATGTTCAGGAAAACAAGAGAGACTCAATCAAATATAAGAAATCAAAAGATCAAAAAATAAAGAAATCAATACCTTACGAAATCAAGAAATTACTATAGCCAAAAAAAAGGAAAGAGAAAGGAAACAAGATGGGAATCCAAATCCCTTGTACATGCTCTTTCTTGGATTGCTCTTTCCTGGGTGGTACTTTTCTAAAAATTTTCATATGAGATCCACAAGAATTTGGCCAATATTTGACTTCTAGATTGAAGGGTAAAATTATTTCAAAATTTTATCCTAAGATTTCCGCATTGGGGTGATCTTGGATATCCATCCTCAAGGATGGGTTTCTCATCACCGAGTTGGGTTGTAATTTGAGAAGTGGGAGTAATATGGGATCAATGTAGGATACTACGATCACTAGGGTACACCCAAACATAGTGATCTCATCACCTTTACGTAGATCACCCTTGATCTTAGGTGAATCACCCCATATCAAACACCCCCTAAGGTCATTAGATCAAGATCATCCTTACCAACCCAAAGGCTCGGATGAATAGACCAGAAACAACCAACCTCCAAGATCATACGTCACCCAATGTGAAGCCCTACAACTCAAGTGGACATTCCCTTAGCTCGGCATCCATCGCAAGCTAACTTGAATCTTCTCACATTAACTGACAATTTTCCCACCCTGCATGGCAGGGCATCCCCTACATCACCTAGGAGTGAAGATTTTCATAATTACATCTAATTACACTAAATATTTTAAGTGGTTACAGTGTAATTCTAAACGATCATAACATAATTTCGGATTATTAAGACATGATTCATAGAAAATTCAGGATCCTTGCATCTATAAACAAGCTATGAACCCCTGCAAGAGAGGAATCACTAAAACACAATTGGAATGATACTCTATCTCTTTGATTTCTCCATCGTTCCCACATAAAAACTCTCTCTAACTTAAATATTGGATGGCCTCGCTAGAGCCAATTTAGTGAGTCTTCTAGCCCCTTTGTTGTCTTGTAGATCCATGGAGATAACTTGTGTCATCAATCCGAGGATCGGCAGCAATATATTGGCATCTTTTGTAGGAAGAAGATGATATATGTCACGAGGCTCAAAAGGAATAGCCATCGAGTTTTCACCCAGCTAACTCTGACGTCTCCTTATATATCCTTTAGAGACCTCAATAATCTCCATAAACTCTAAAAGTTGTTAGTGTCAAGCAGGTCAACTTGCTCGTGCAATAGGTGTAGGTTCTCACAACAATGATGCAAAACCTGCAAGAGTAGCTGCCAACCCCCTAGCTAATCAACCAAACCACTAGGATGGCCTAGTCCAAAACAATAACTACCCTCGCCCTGAGAACCTAGGTGCAAGCCAAAGGTGTGGTCACTCTAGCTCTCTCTCTGAGATGGCTTCCAATCTTGATGACCCTTCTCCACACCGACGGGAAAAAGTTTCCAAGTGGTAAGTTGAACTCAATTGCAAGATCAAGGAGATGCAAAACAAGATCAAGGCCCTGCAAAGACGGAATATCGAAGCAAGAGATGAATTGGAGATGATAAACGAGCCTGCCTTTACCAAAGAAATCATGGAGGAGCCCTTGCTAAAGAAGTTCAAAATACTCAAGTTAGAGCATTACAATGGTACCATGGATCCAATGGACCATCTCAAGAGCTTCAAAGCTCTCATGCTAATCCAAGGAACAACTACTATCATGATGTATAGGGCCTTCCCAACCACTCTCAAGAACGTTGTTGCCTAGTTATGCAACCCAAGAGAGGGGGTGAATTAGGTTTTCAAAACTTTGAGCAATAAGTGCAACAGAATGAAAATTTAATATGTGCGCCATGCAATGAAAAATATAAGCTATAAGTAAATGTGCAAAAAGAATAAAGCGTACAAATCAGACACCACAAATATAACAGATTTATAGTGGTTCGGTGCCAACCTTGCACCTACTTCTACTCTTCAAGATATCTTTTTGAGAATTTTTACTATAATCTCTCCAAGATTACAACATGATTATTTTGATCGGTCTCACAACCAACCTAGTTGATTTTCAATGAAAATCAACTAAAACCACCACCAAACCTTTCCTAGACTTAATACAATCTAATTCACGATTTGAATGGACTTTTTTCTAAGTTTCAATCCCTAAAACTTGTCATAACAGAGTATAAGAAATTGTAATACAAACAGAGTAAAGCCCCCAAAAATAAAATTAACAAAGAATTGATGGAGCTCTTAGAAGAAGTTGTTGAATAGACTTGAATGCTCTATACCAACTCTCTTTTATAATGGAAAATGTGATCTTTAAGTTCACAGTGAATGCACTTGAATATTTCTTGTTTTTCTCTTTCTTTTCTTTTTTCTTTTTTCTTTTTGTGCTTTTTGTTCTCCATCTCTTTCTTAGGTGTGTCTTTGCATTTATATCTTCAAAAAGTAGTTGAAAGACATTTGTAGTCATTAGACAAGCTAAGGAAAAAATGACCATTTTGATTTATAGAAAAACTAACCATTATTGTTGTCAGGTGCAGTCGGGTTAACTCGACTTCTTTAGGGATCAACTCGAGATAGCTCTTGTTTTTGCCTGTGGGCATTATGGAGTCGACACTTCTATTCTTTGGGGTCAACTCATGGTCCTCCAAGGTCGACTCGCTAACATACTAATTTTGGCAGCTTTTTATCTTCTATTTGTGGTCATTCTAGTGTCGACTCATTAGCTTCTAGAGCCGACTCTTGTTCACTCAACAGGAGTTGGCTCATGATCTTCATGAGTTGACTTGCTAACATAATGATTTTCACATTTCTCTATCTTTATTCTGAGACTGTTTTGGGTCCACTCAACTGATCCAGGGGTCAACTCATGAAAACACTATTTTTCACATATCTCTATCTTTCGTCTGAGACTGTTCTAGGCTCGACTCTACTGATCTAGGGGTCGACTAATGAATGCATGCTAGTCTTTGTTCCGAAGTCGACTCATGTTTCCCTAGGTTCAACTCTTGGAATTGCCCGAAATTAAAGTCTTTTAGTGTTGTGGGTCAGCTCGCAGTGTTCTTGGGGTCGACTCCTCTTAGATCAGAGCATCAAAAACTTAGGTTTCATTCTTCCACATTAAGAGTTCTGAATTGATATCTTCTTGACTTTCTGTGAGCATTTTTGTACACTTCCAAGCAAGTGATTAGTAAACATTTTACTCAAATATTTTGTATCAATGAAATTAAACTTTTTGGGTCAACAAAGATGGCTTGGCTCTGGTATTCGAATCTTTGACTAGGCTCGATCAGTTCCTTTGATCAGTTCAACCACCAATTTGTTGGCCACTTCATAAACAATAGGAGGCAGAAGGAGACTTCGATTGGCTTATTTGCTATCAAGTAAAGAAAAGATAAGTCCCTCTGAAGCTACATGAACTAATTTAATATGAAGCACTAAAAGTATGGGAGTTGGGTCACTGCATCGTGGTATCCATAGCAATGAACACATTGAAGGGCTCATGCTTTAGCTTCTTACTGGAGAAAAGACTTCCCAAGGATCCCAAGCACTAAAAGTATGGTGAAGATTATCTATTTGAAGCTCTACTTCAGGAAGCTAAGCTCCAAAAGGCCATAAGAGCAATCCTTGGAAGCTTACATACCAAACAAAAAAATTTCATCTTGAGCTACCTCAAAAGTCGACCCCAAACTTGCAACGAGTAAACTCCAACACACTATCACTGACTGATACGTCTTCACTTGACTCTAGCAGATCGCGAGTCGACCCTATAAGAGTCTCAGAGGATAGACAGAAAGCTAAAAAATTCATCATATTAACGAGTCAACTGATAAAACACTCAAGTCGACTCCAGCTTAGCAAGAGTCGACCCTAGAATGGTCACTGAGAAAAGACAGAGAGCTAAGATAATCATCATATTGGCAAGTCGAACCATAGAATTCACGAGCCGACTCCAGTCAAACAAGAGTCAACCCAAAAAATAGTCAAGTTGACCCCCAGAACAGCCACAGTGCAAAAATAGAGAGCAGTGAAGCTTAGTCCATTGAAGAGTTAATCTCTGAAAGCAATGAGTCGACCCGAGTCATCTGACGAGTCGATCCCTAAATTGAGAGAGCTAACTCAACAAGTGCCAAAAAAGAAAACAGAGCATAGCAAAAATAGAAGAAGCTCGAGATAACTCCTAAAGATCACGAGTCGAATACTAAAAATCTCGAGTTGATCCTAAAAAATGGCAAGTCGACCCCTCTGTGCCTGACAATAGTAACAGCTAGATTTTCTAGAATTACTATTTTTATTTTACAATGGCTCTATTAACTATCTAATAGCTAGAAAAGTATTCTAATCTTCTCTAAAGAGTATAAATGCATGAGAACACCAAGAAAAAAAGTGATCTCAAGAACTATAAAGATAAATCCACTAGAGCGAGAAAAAGAAAGCAGAAAAAGAAAGCTTCAAAGAAGATATCATTCAAGTGCTTTAATTACAAGATGAAAGTTCACATCTTCTACATTAGAGAGTTGATGAAGTGCCTTCGAAAGCAATCAAGTCAACCAACAAGTCTAGCTCTATTTACTATTTTATATTTATTATTTTGGAGCTATATTCATTGTGCTTAATTTTTTTCTATTTTTTGTTGTAATATGTTTCAAGAATTGAAACATAGAAGAAAGGTCCATCCAAATCTAAAATTGGATTGTGAAGTTTTAGTTGAATGTTTGAAAAAATTAACTGGGTTGATTGTGAACTCGAAAAATAATCGGTGTAGGTTTTGGTTGATTTTCTAAAACAATCAACTAGATTGTTTGTAAACTCAAAAAATAATCGATTGTAGATTTTGATTGATTGACCTGAAAAAATCAACTAGGTTTGGTTGTAAACCTAAAAAATAATTGGGCTATAATCTGGATTATAGATTATAGTAAAATTCTCAAAAAAAATCTTAAAGAGTAAACGTGGGTACAGAGTTGGCACCGAACTAGTATAAATCTTTTATGTTAGCATTGCTTGATCTATTTGCCTTTATTTTTAGCCCACTTAGTTATTAGTTATTTGCTAAAATTTATTTTTTTGTATCAATCATTTAATTCTTGTGCATTTAATAAAATTTTTTGAAAAACCGAATTCACCTTTCCTCTTGGGCTGCATAGCTAAGCAACAAGAAGAACATAAATCACATTGTGGAAACATTAAAATAATACTTATTCTGGAGTTAAAAAAAAGTTTAAGTTCCAAAAAGAACTATAATGACGAACATGAAAGGACTTAAGGAAGTTTGGGTATCTAAATACAAAACTTAATTTTCTATTTTGCAATTATCTCTTGCAATTGTTGGAAACAAAACGAGTGATACTTGGATAGTGGCTGCTCAAGTTTTGGTTCATCTCATCATAAGCTAAAGATGGATAGATTGTGACTTTTGGGGACAACAGTAAAAAAAATCATTGGAATTAGCTGTGTTGGTATTGACCCCTCTACCTCTATTGAAAATGTACTTTTAGTTAAAGGTTCGAAACATAACTTGTTAAGTTTTAATCAATTATGTAATAAGGGTTTTAAAGTTTGTATAGAATTATCATTCTTCGTTGTCACTAGTTCCACTGTTGATGGAATCAAGTTCATTGGTCATGGATAGGGTAGTATGTATATGGTAGATCTTGAGGATCTATCCAAACAAAATATATAATGCTTTGTGGCAGTAAATTTCAAATGAAACTAGATGGTTATAGTGTCATAGTTTAGCTTATGCAAGCATGAATATGATTTTCAAGCTAATCAAGAATAAAATGGTTGATGGTTTACCTAAGCTAAAATTTGGAAAAGCTAAAATATGTGATGCATTCCAACTAGGTAAGCAAATTAGAGTTTCATATAAATCCAAAAAATTGTTGTTTCAACTTTTAGGCTATTAGAACTTTTGTATACAGATTTGTTTGGACCTACTGGAAAAACTAACCTAGGTGGTAAAAGATTTGGTCTTGTAATTATAGATGATTTCGTTAGATTCACTTAGGTTCTATTTTGGCACATAAAAATGAAGCTCTTTCTGCTTTTTCAAAGTTTCATAAAAAAGATCAAACTAAAAAGGGGTTTTCAATAACATGAACTCAAAGTGATCATGAAACTGCATGTAGAAATCAAAATTTTGAAAGTGTTTACGATCCAAATAATTTTAAAAATAATTTTCTACACCACGAACTTCTTAACAAAATGGAATAGTTAAAAGAATGAATAGAACATTAGAAAAAATGGCCTATATCATATTGTGTGAGGGTGATCTTCAAAAATACTATTAGGCTAAAGCTATCAGCACAATAAGACCAATTTGAAAAAAGCACCCTATGAAGTTTAGAGAGGTAGAACACTTAATATAAGCTATTTTCATGTTTTTGGTTCTAGATGCTTCATATTGAATAATGGTAAGGATAGATTAGGTAAATTTATTGCTAAATCTGATGAAGGCATTTTTTAGGTTATTCTATAACTAGTAAAGCATATAGAGTATTTAATAAAAGGACACTAGTTATAGAATAATTCATACATATTATTTTTGATGAAACTTTCCCTCTTTCATCAAGGAAGAAAGTATTGATTGATGATGATGCAGTTTCACTGGAGAACGACATGGAGGACATTACAATCAAGGAACCTACAATGGGGAATGAAGAGAAAGATAAGAGAGGAGGAAAACAAGATCAGGATGAAGAAAAGAATGGAAACATCAAACTTCCCAAGTAAGACATTATTTACCAAAAGATTAGAGGCATGATCATAATCACTCTAAAGAATTGATTATTAGTGATCCTTCCTATAGGGTAAGAACTATATCATCTATTAGGAATATATGTAATCATTTAGTTTTCATTTCACAAATTGAACCTAAAACTATTGATGAAGCTAAAAATGATCATAATTGGAGTAATGAAATGCAAGAAAAACTAAACTACTCTGAAAGAAATCAAGTATGGACTTTAGTTCCTACACCTAAAGATCATCCTATAATTAGAAAAAAATGGTTTTTTATAAATAAATTAGATGAATTAAGTAATATAATTAGAAAAAAACAAGATTGGTAGTACATAAGTATAGTCAACAAGAAGGAATTGATTTTGATGAAACCTATACTCCTATAGTTAGATTAGAATCAATAAAAATGTTAATGACATTTGCATGTTTCATGAATTTCAAATTATATTAAATGGATTAAAAAATAAATTTGTAAATGGTTATATTGTAGAAGAAGTGTATATTGAATAACCATCCAGTTTTGAAAACCATAAGCATCATGACCATATTTTCAAGTTGACTAGAGTATTATATGGTTTCAAATAAGCTCCTAGAGCATGGTATGATAGATTTAGCAATTTTTTAT
Organism: Phoenix roebelenii; assembly: GCA_025769935.1. Taxonomy (NCBI): domain Eukaryota; kingdom Viridiplantae; phylum Streptophyta; class Magnoliopsida; order Arecales; family Arecaceae; genus Phoenix; species Phoenix roebelenii. The sequence goes on along the minus strand of JAOXJJ010000002.1, from coordinate 8,223,939 downwards.
TAAAAATAGTTTCATAAGAGGAAAAGTAAATACCACACTCTTTATGAAAGGAAAAGATAGTCATATTTTAATTGTTTAAATTTATATTGATGACATCATAATTGGTGATACCGATGAAATACTAAGTGAAGAATTTGCTAAGTTGATGCAGAAAAAATTCCAAATGATCATAATAGGTGAATTAACTTTCTTTTTCAAACTTCAAATCAAGCAAAGTAAAGAAGCATCTTCATTAACCCGACCAAATACATCCCGGAGATACTTAAGAAGTTTGGCATGGAGAGTGTAAAGGCAATTGGTAAACCTATGAGCTCCTCTTGTAAGCTTGATAAAGATGAGGGTGGTAAGCCTATTGGATTAAAATTATATGGAAGAATGATAGTCTTTTTTTTATTTAACTACTAGTAGACCTGATATATTATTTAATATATATCTACAAGAATGATACCTACATGATGCATGGGGTGAGAATGAAAATAGAAATTTAATTTTATGTGATAGAAGAATAGTAAGAACTTAAAAAATAGAATGAAAAAAATAGAGTCGTGATACTAACCCACCTACTATCTTCGATTAGCGTGACACTAAACTCAAGTTCGAAAATTTTTGTATGTGGAGGAAAATCAATAAGAGGTGAAATTTCTCTATTTTTAGGTTCCTAAATATAAGAACCAAATGTTTTGTGATATCTGTTTTTGGCACAACTTTCAAAATATCATATTTTTTCTGTATTACAAATAATTTTTTTTACTCTTGTAATTATTAGTTTTTTCGGATGTTCATTCTTTTCTTTTTGAATGTTCCTTTTGGAATGAATTTTTATCATTTTCAGAGAGTGCCATTAAAAAAATAATTTACTCATGGAGAAACTATTAAGAATGAATTTTTTTTTTATCTATTGGTGCGTGTGGAGTTCCTAGAAGAAATAAGAAGCAGATTTTTTAAGTGTTTTTTTAATGCTTGTAGAATGTTCCTTTTTGAGTCAAACATTTTTATTCCTTGTTGAAGGGTCCCACTAAAAAACTAGTTTATTTTAAAAATTTTGATGGTACCAAACAATTGAGTATGGTACTAACGGTTTTATTTGTTTTGGAAAGATATAAATATCTATTTGTAGGAAGTTCTTGGTATTTGATTAGATTGAGAGCCTTTGAAGTAATTATTTCAATGTTTGGAGAAGCTTTCAAACATATTGAAAAATTCAATGCAAGTGGAACCAGCTCTAGCCCTTGAGGAGCCAACAATAGGATGACCATAGGGTGAAAAGAAAGATTGATTTTATCGAATGGTTAGAAGTTGACTCTAGATCTGATGGAGTTAACCCCAGCATATCAGGGGCCAACTCCAATTTGCAAGAGTCGACTAGTACATGACTAGGAGTCAACCACAATCTTGGAGGAGTTGACTCTAAGTAGCTAGGAGCCAACTCTTTAGTAGCGGACTACTTTCAACAACTAGTTTTCCAGGGCATTCAGAATTCTACTTTCAGCCATTAATGAGACGAGAGAGTCGTCCAATGGCCAAGAAAGGATCCAAGGCATCTTTTATCTTATTTAAAAGGCTTCAAAATATTAATGAGAATTAGTTTTTTGAGAGAATTGAATATAGCAAAAACACCTTACCAAATCTCATTGAATAGAGCTTCCAAGCAAGAAAAGCATTCAATCGGTTCAATCCTTGTTTCCCTCCATATTTGAAAGAGCTGAATAGTGTACATCAAGCTCGCAAAAAGAAGTTACTTGCATTTGCAAATATTTCTTGTGATTTGTAAATGACTTGGACAAGTTTCAAAGAAAATTTTGAAACTTGGGGAAGAGGCTTGATTGTACCTTGAAACAAATTATTATAAGAGCCTGGGAATAAGTTTAGGATGTTTATTGTCAGTGATAGACTGACGGATTGTTGTAATCAATGGAATGATTAGTGGATTAGAATTCTTAAGAGGGTTTACTTGGAGAGAAGATGTAGTAGCTAAGTTTGGTTCCAAACTTCTATAAAAATTTATGTTTGTGGTGTGCTTGATTTACTTACTTATCTTCATCCATTTACTTTTGATTATCTTTTTTCTGTTTGTGTATTGGTTACATTTTAGTTTGTTGTATTCGTCTGTTGTTTCTTAGTGTTTTATCAGTGCAACTTTATCGCCCATCCACTGCATCTTATTTTAAAATCTAAAAGAATTAATTTATCTTTCCTCTTGGGTTGCATACCTGGGCAACACATAACATCAAATATGAAGAAAGTCATAAGGTCTTCTATTCTATATTACATTATTTAGAAAATTTAGAAATATAACTTTTATCTTATTTTAACTCTATGTTATACATAGTAATCCAATCATAAACAAACAAAGCACTTACATCTCCCAACTCCTAATTCCAACTCATCAGTGAGTAGTTATATTAGGGGAGGTCATGTATGGATAGCTTGGAAGCACCAACACTGCATCTAGTCAAATTTTAATAAAGTTGTCAAGTTTGATGAAGAAGGATATTTTCTATGAATGAGTGATTGTAATTTTTTTTCAGAGGGAAAGGCTACACCTAAACGGGTAGAAGTAGACGTATGGAAGAAACATTGTTTGTCATAACTATTTTTATCTACCAATATACTAGAAAATTTATCTGGCTTTGTCAAACGCATTTTCCCTTTTTCTTAATTCTCTACCATTTATTTCCATCCAAGATTATGTTTGCCAATGCAAAGGCAAAATAACTGATCCAAAAAAATGATAATTACACTAACAAAATTGATGATTTATGGTGCTCTCGCAAAAATACTCTTCCAAGTGCAGGAGAATCGCACAAGTAGTATAACTCGGAAGTCCGAGGTCGATTCCTCAGGGAACGATCTATGAATTATTAGCGTAATTTTTTAGATGTAATTAATTCAATAAATTTATGGATTAAGATGATGTTTTGC
>JAOXJJ010000002.1:8192954-8220917 GCA_025769935.1 Phoenix roebelenii | reverse complement strand
GTGCCTTATAACGTCAACGATGAATCAAATAATCGAGGAAGACATGTATCAATAAGCATAAATCATAAAAGAATTTTTAACATATAAGAATCATGACATAATCAAAAGATAAATCGTATAAAGCAAAATATTAGAATTTACATTATCAACTTGGTACACCAAAGGATCTTCCTTCACCCATCACCTAGAATATCAGTCCTCCATTAAAAACATTAACCTCCCCATATTTTTCCTTCTCTTTTCTTTTTTTCTTTTTGGAAACAGGAGATGCCCTGTTTCTTCTCTTTTTTTTTTTTCTTTCATTCAATCCCCCCCCCTCGCCTCCTCTATTTTTCCTCCCTTTTATAACAATCTTCCCCCCTTCCCACCCGAGATGCTCACGAGCGTTGGAACGGAGGAGGAAGCGGATGCTGATCACGGGATTCACGGAATGCTTCGCGGGATAGGCTGCTGGAAAGATGGATCGGAAGGAATGGGCGCTGGTCTCGGCTGGGAGGTGATCGCGGCTGCTGCGATGCTTCACAGGATGCTGGGAATCCGTTACGAGTTCGGAGTTGGATGCGGAAGAATCACCACAGATGCTGGCTCACGGACGCGGGGAGGATGAGAACACAAGCGGACGGATGCGGGACCTCGGACGGAAGAAGAGGGCATTGATCGCGGGATCTGGAAAATGCTGAAGATCGTGGGATGCTGGAATCTTGGATGTGATCACTGGATGAAGTCGGGATGCAGGGGGAGATTTGATCGTGGATTCCGAGAGCTGGGAGGTGCTGGATCGCACGCGGAGATGCTTGCGGGATGATGGCTTGGACAGCTGGGTGGAAGCTGTGAATGCGAGAGATTAGATCACGGGATCTTGGCTGGGGACTCAGACGCGGATGAAAGAGGCTTGGGTGCTGAATTGCAAGCTCCTTCAAATGAATGCCTGAAATTGTGCACGAGGGCTCTATCGGGATGAGATGCACGGGCTGCTGGCTGGGAATTAGTTGCAGTGAAATGGACGGCTGAATCTGGGCTTTGTTCTGCAGCTGGGAAGAGATGAATTTATATAAAATAATGATAAAAATTATAATAAATGCTAAGGATAAAATATTTAATCATGCAAATGTTAACACCTATTATTTATCATTATTTTACTAGCATTAGGCTAAGTTAATTGGTACTTAGATCGTACTTTTGTGCTCTCATCAATTTATACATTAGAAAATAGCTATAATGAACAATATCTTCATAAATTCTTTTTTTTTAAAAAAAAGGTCAAAGATTTCAAATTATGTATTGGTCTAAGGATTTAAGTTACGTGTACGTAGTGTCCAAGTTACATATAGGATTACAAGTCTCAATGACAAGCCCACACTTGGCATAAGTAGGTGAGTTCACAGTAAGCGGGTCCACTTGTGATTATGTAATCCTGATAGACTTACTTTGATTGTTATAAAAATAATGATAATATCAATCTGACTGTCTCTCGTACTGATTTGGGCCATTCTGGCATTTATTTTCTCTATCTAAACTAGAAATATACTCAAGCTTCACCATACTCTATTTTCCTATAGTGCATATGATTTCTTTTTTTACTCCAACAATAATTTATTTAATTTTCTTTTAACTTAGACCATACTCACATCCAGGCTAGTTGGAAATTTGAAGCTTGATTTTGAAAAGAAGTCCCGTCACAGATTTAACCTTTGGTATCATGGTAAGCTTAGATTAGCCCGAATTTTCCTTATTTTGAAATCAAGCGCTCCATTTGCAAACATATCATGCTCAATCAAATTAGTTTTCATTATTTTTGATTATCTTAGGTACGGATCTTTTGATTGTATGTTACTAATTAGATGCACTCAGGATTATTGTAATATTTCTATAATCAATTAAATAAACTATCACGAATACAAAATTAGCCTAGCTTAAACAAGACCAGTCTCGATTGAATTGGCCTTACCTATATTTTTATGCGTGCATATCGAGTACGGATCACTAACGTGCAGCATCTGCTGGGTGTGGCAACATATTTTAAGCAATTGCCTGCAAAGATGTCATTGCCCGGCCCCACAGGTCTCGGGAACGCCACGGCACCACCGAAGGAGTAGGTGAGGAAATAACTCTTCGGTAGCTTGCGGAATTAGGAGTAGGTGAGGAAATAACTCTTCTGTAGCTTGCGGAATTTTATTTTTTAATAGGTGATAGAATTAAATTTGAGGAGGAACGAAAAATTATCACCTATATCCACCTGCATCAGCTACAGATGGAGCCAATGATCGCCCGCCACCTCAGCCATCAATATTATCTCAGCATTCTCCGTTAACTAGAGTTAGAAAAGTAAAAAAAATAATATTTTTATTATAATAAATTTGAAAATATGCGTTTTTAATTTTTTTTTCAAAATTTAGGAACAATTATTTTTTTTTTACCATCTCATTGCTCTATCGCGATAAATGCGGTTTCATGGATGGTATCCCGTCAAGGGATACAAATGAGTCGAACTAGACTAAATTATGAATGACTCCAACCCAACTCGGTTGCTTATTCGGATCTTAATTTTGAATCCAGACCTAACTCCATAAAAAATCGGGTCGAATCCGATAAAATTTTTTGAAACGATAGCTGGAGCAGAAAATGATTTTCCAATATGATAATTTGGATTGCTCATTGCCTAGTTATTTTGTGGTATTCCTGAGGGTTAATTCTCTAACCTTCTAGATTGCTTTTAGCTTTTCTTTTCTTTTCTTTTTTTTGGTTCTTTTTTGGTCCTAGGTGCCTATAGACGAGTGATGCGGGGCTCAGACTGCCCTCTTATTTGTAACCTTCTTGTTATGGTCTCAGGACTGCAGCTCCATCCCTGATTGAAGGTCTAGAGAAGCAGATTTTCGGAACTCTCGGCTTAAGATGCCTCTGCAGCATTTTTATAGAATAAAATGTCAAAACATCTGTAAATGTGCTTCGTTACATCAGCTAAATTTTTAGTTTGTTGTGTTTGCTGTTTCTCTTTCTTTCACGAGATAATGGGAAATCCATGAAAAGTTGGACAATGGATACTTGTGATGATATGATAAGGTAGTTTGTGCTTTGACAGTGTTGCAGCTTTCTTAGTTTTGGTTTGAGGCAGTTGTTGTATCCGGCATGAGATCTTTTCTTCACTTGAACGTCCACTTGATTGACGTAAGTGGCCCCCAATGCAAGCACTAAAATCACCCTTTACTAATTTCTTTGACAGTCGAGACGAATTTAGTTAATCTAGGCCTCGCTTTAAAAGTCGAATGAATTAAAATAGCTCGGACTGAATTTAGTAAATTTAATTTTAATTTTAAAAATAAAAAAATTTTATGACCTACGAGTTTTTTAATATAAATTAATTTAAGCCTAATCTAGTTGGGTCATAGGGTCACATCACGTGTCAATCCGACCCACCCGTCCCAAATATTTTTGAACGTTGGAGATTGGGGGAGCGTGGGTGCCAAGAAGGATAAAAAAAACTACGTCGGAGATTGGGCGAGAGTGGGTGCCAAGGAAGATAAAAAAACTTGGTATTCTCACAGAAGTTCGCAGAAGAGAGAGATTCTCAGTTCTCCATGTCGGCTTCTTTGTCGCTGATCCCCTCCACCATCTCGTCTCCGTTCAGATACCGAGGCGCAGCAGCGAAGGCCCTTGCCTTTGTCCCCTCCGCTCATCGCCATCGCCTCTTCTCCCCCGTCCCCTTCCCTTCTCTCGTCCTCCGCTCCGATTCTCGCTCGGTGTCCGCCGCCCCCGCCTCCACGATGAGGAAAGTGGATGCCTCTGCCGCTGCCCCCGCCGTCGATGCTGACTCCGCCATGGATGCCGTCCAGAGGCGCCTCATGTTCGATGACGAGTGAGGATCCAATCCTTCTCTCTCTTTTAATATCAATAGACCAATTTTTTAACTAAAAATTGTCTTTTTATTTGGTGTTCCAAGATTTTTTTTTCTTTCGCTGCGATCTATAGTTAACATATAGCGTCGTCTCTGCTGTTCTCTGTTTTATTGGAAAAGGAGTCTGATTTAGTTCCTCTTTCCAGATCATGCATAAGTTCTGGCCATCTATTTGTCTCTATTTTTAAATCGATACATATTTTTTCCCCGAAGAATGTCTTTATTTGGCGGACTGCTTACGCTCTCTTATAATAACAGAGGTTTTTTTCTTTTTTGGGTTATTTTGTGTCATCCTTCGGTTGAAACCTCGACATAGTTTTCAAGGTTGGAATCACATGGTCTACTTATTTTCTCGGGTTTTGATTAGGTACTCACCTTTAAAACAGAAACAGTTCGGGCTTTAGCTGGGGAATTCATACTAGAACTGAGAGAAAGTGCGATATGTTGGTTGCTTGCTGTTCCATATTTTGAGAGCTGAAAGAGGGGGCGGGGAAGTGGAGCTCTTGTAGATGCAGGATGTGGAAGTATCGTGTAACTCCCTTGGCCTGATGACATAGTCAAGGAACGTGGCTACCACCGCACACGCATCACGAGCATGCAAGAACACAATTTACCGAACAGCAATTATAAACCAATTCCAACAACTATGCAACATATGGATGTAGACGTAAAATTGCAGGCACCAAATAGGTGGGGGACGTTGGAGATCTCGGCTCATCTGCCGTCCAGATCAGAGAGATCAGATGGGATCATTGCACATCTCCATGGCGATATTTTGACGGCTACTACATTCTATCGACAGTGATCCTGATGTTGAGCACCCAGAATCAGTGTTGGATGGCGAGGAAATGACTTCGGGTAGTTCTTTGATGCTAGCTTCGACTTGAAATAGCAAAGAAGTCCATCCTCTGAAGCGTGTCCGATGAGAGACTCTCCAATGCTTAAGTCAAATGTGATTCTCAGATAATAGGAGGTCTGAGAGAGATAAACAGACAGCATAAGAGAGTCGAAAGAGAACTTACTTAGACGATCTTTAGGAACGCAATATATAGACGATGATCGGAGCCTATCGCTAAGTAGTTTGGGGTTATACCCTTGTTGATAAAGCAATAAACCACGTATCTCGTCTATGAATCTCGCTTGTTCTTCTCGGTCGCAGGATTTGCTTGGGTATCGCGTTTGTTATGAAACAGATAGTGATCACGGCCGAGTTGTTGCTAGCTGTTGGAAAGTTTGAAATACAGAGGATTCTTCATGCACCTTTTGGATTGGCCATGTGGCAAGTTTTGAATTGTCAGCTTGTGGTTAGGTGGCGAACTTTCATTGGTCGATTTGCTTTGTCAGTGGAAGTTAGTTCCAAGGTGTATCACTTACCCCCCACTTTCAAGGCCGAAATGACCTGATCAGCTTGGGCAAAGGAAGTAACTTTTCTCGAGCGAAACCAATCAATAAAGACGAGCTGCAAAGTTGATCAACAGGGACTATCTTGTCAGTTTCGAAGGTTTTTTAGAGACCGCATTTATGATTGCATGCTGGCGTTTGCCCCTCCCGAAATCATGAGTGGTAGGATTTCTAGGGCGATGGGTGGACACTTTGCCGATAGCGATCTTGACGATAGTTTTGAGTCGAACATCCGTCTGACACATGGTGGAGATTGAACCGATGGTTTGAATGATCACATTGATCTGAGCCACCTAAGGCTCTATATAATTCCTGTTACTTGTGCTTCTCTTCGCTTCAAAGTTTTTGCAACCAGTCGTCTTAAGAGCCGCCAAGGGTTAACAAGCATTGCACCCCCAAAATTGTCCCTCTATTTCATCTTTGATTAGGGTTTTCTTCATCTCCGCCGTCGGCTTTCATCCTTCTATTTTCCCTCTAGAGTTTTTTCACTTAAAGCTTTCAGTAGGGCTCTTTGGTTCTCTATCTTAGTCCCTTTTCCTTGTTCTAAGCCTTTGTCCTTATTTTATTTCTTATTCGAGAGAAGTGACAAGGTTGATGGAGGAGAGGTCGTCAGATGATGAGCATGTGGCTCAACGTTTGTCTGATCGAGCTTCTAGAGGCTTAGAGGAGCCTTTTTCGATGTCCTACTTTGTCTCATCTGCTGAGAAGAGCATATTGGGGGAGGTCAACTTTGAGACAATTTGCTTCGAATACCACATCCCTCAAAGCTTCGCTTTGGACTTGCTTGGCCTTTCTGGTCGAGTGACATTGTTGGGGAAGAATCAACAAAAAAACTCTAAAGGTGGGTCTGAGGCTTCCCATCCCAAACCTTTTTGCTAAGCTTTTGTACAGATTTCAGCTTATTCAGACCCAAGTCATCCCCAATGCTTGGAGGATGATCATTGTTTTTTTTTTCTTTTTTCATTCTTTAAGGGTTTTCATCCTTCTCTAGGACCGTTCCAATTTTCTACTAGTTGAAGGAGCATCCCCAAAATAAAGGATGGTGGTATCTTTTCAATAGGAATGGTTGCTATCTTCTTTCGTCTGGCCCTACCAATCATGGTTAGAAGGCTTAATTCTTTTTGTATCCTCGAAGAAGGGTTTCCTATCATAATGGATCACTCCGAGGAAAAAGGCGATGAATTTTTTCTCAATTTTATCCAATGAGGAGCAAACGATAATTGATACCCTTCGTGGTATGCGGGCACATCGCAGACGAACTACCCTTCTTCGAGGTCACCTTGGCGAATGCTGGCCTTATTCGACTTTTGCTGAGTTTAATTTCTTGGCCTGATTGAATTTGCATCCAAATTCTTGTAAGTATCAGCACTTGGTTTTTCTGACTTATTGTTTATTTTGCAAGCTCATGTCCGAAGTCGCCAAGGACACTCCGCGCAAGAGAAAGCTTGGTAGGAGCGAGGCCAACCCTTCAAGGAAGAAGGTGAAGGCACATGTTATTCTCCTCATCAAGCTCCCCGCGACTCTGAGCTTGGTGGTGGGCCCTAGCGTCGGTCACTCGCCACCCACACCAATGGGGGTCCCTTTGCTCCATGGCGTTGGCCTTGTGATGATGTGCCGCCTTGACCGATGATAGGTAACGTCGGGCTGATGTGGGAATTCGGCACTTTTGACCCCTTCTAACTCCAAGCTAGACTTGGCTAAGAATGGAGGATGATTTTCTCTTTGGAACCTTTGGCAATTGGAGCCAATTGTGGACTATTCAAATAGATAATTGAGGCAACAAGTGACTGCTTTGATTCCAATTGAAGAAAGAAAATACAATGATTCTAAGGAGGGATTGATGTTCCAACCTTAGCCTAATCTAAAGGGGGTTGTTATACCCTACCTTAGCCCAAGTCCTTAAGGATCGACATTAGGCACTATGCCTATCCAAGCCTTGCGGCCGAACACACTCTATGGTGGCTAAACAATGTTCAAAAAGTCCCCTAACACTCCTTAGGCCTTTGTATATGCATTTACAATGCATGAGAGGGCGCCATGTGTTGATGCAGTTCTAACTCCTTAGCTTGATGAATTTGATGACAACCACTGTGTACTTGCATTGGGGCTGGCTGAAGTGAAGGCATGGTTGCTATCTGGTTACAAAATGGTTTGGCCGGTGGTTCTTGGTGGTTTCTTGCGGTTAGCTGGCTGTGGCGCTGCAGCAGCCTTTTGGCGGCGGTTTCTTGCTGTTGGCTGGCCCTGCACCTTGCTGTGGCCCTGCGGTTGTGGCTGATGGTTGGTGCTGGCATGGCATGCTGGCCAGACCCATTGGCGCGCGCGGTCTGGCGGTCCGTGCGTGGGCATGGGCTGGCCTGGTGCCACCCGCTATCTTCTGCGCTTGGCTGGTTGGCTTGGTCCGGCCGCTATTGGTTGGGGTGCTGGGCACCTGGGCGCTTGACTTGGGCGCACCAGGTCGGGCAGGCCGCGCATGCGGCCATAAACCTCGCACGTGCGCCCGCTTGCCGCGCGCTCGCTCCATGTGCATGCGCTTGCCGCGGGCCCGTTTCTTGGCACTTGCGCGTGCTGGCCTGGGCATGGGGCGCCAAGGCCGCACGAGTGGGCCGCTTGCCATGCACTCATTTTTTGCGCGCGCGCCGGCCGGGCCTGAGGTGCCTGGGCTGCACGTGCGCAGGCTACGCGCTTCCTCCCTGCACGCGCGCATTGGCCGGGGCCTGTGGCACCATGGCCGTGCGCTTGTTGCTTTCATGTACGCGCGGTCTGCCGACCGTGCGCCTGCTCCTTGTGGTGTCCTGTGGTGCCCGAATTGGTCAGGCGCCCAAATCATGGGGCGTGACCATGCCCAGCTCTTGCGCGCGGCCTGTGGCCAGGCGCGCAAGGCTGGCGCGTGCTGCGGCCCATGCTAAGGAAAACAAGTTATGCCCGCCAAGCCTAACGTGAGGTTCGGCTTGGCATGGCAACAAGGAAAGATGGCTGACCTCGATGGACATCAAGTGGGCACTTGGCAAGGTTGGTCTTGACCTGGCCTCCTTGTCCACTTGCCGTGGTATGTCTTCCATGGGTTGGCCGCTTTCAAGGATGGAATATGAGGGAACCTCACCACTTGGCTAGTGCTACTCAGGCTGAGAGTCGATTTGACGAGACCGGATCACCGAAGGTAGAGCTGATTGCCTTAAGTCCCTGCATGTCCATTTACTTTGGAGGCTTGTCAAAGGAAAGCTCCTGAGGGGGGCCCTTGAGGAGATGCTTGCTGTTATATCCAAAGCTCCTCTAGATCTGACATTGAATCCCCCGGTCACTGCTGAGCTCGCTTAGACATTGGCGACTATTGATGAAGTTCCTTTTGCTCTTAAGTTGGTTCCTACACTGGCACAGACCCCAACTCTAGTTTCCAAGGCCCCATGGGCATCAACTTCTAGGTCACTCCCATTTTCATCCTTGGGGCCAAGCCGAAGATTTACTAGCAAGCGTTGTTGCTAAAGACACCAATTCGATCCTCGAGTGCCTCGAGCTTTTCAACAATTAGATTAGGGGAATGATGCTCTCGCTGGAGGATAGGACGACGATCCGACTCGAGGAGGTCGTCCGAAATCAAGGGGCCATTCAAGTGATGGAAAGCAAGGCTTCTGTAGTTGAGGAGAAGTTGACCCGACCCGAGGGGCGAGCAATTTGAGCCAAGGAACAGATTGCTGGGGTTGAAGAGAAGGCCATTCGAGCCAAGAAGTGGGCTGATGAGGCTGAGATGAGGGCTTAGTGGGCAATCGAGGATTTGAAGATGTTGGAGGACTTTCGCAGCAAGATGCTGGAGGCAGCCACGAACTCCTTTATAAAGGGGTTCGAGGTGTGTCGAGCAATTGTCAGTGACCTGCACCCTCAAATCGACCTTAGCCGCATTGTTCTCGAAGGACTTGCTACTGCTAAAGAAGAGGAGGGGCCTACTTTTGAAGGAGAGGGAGAGGAATATAGTTTTCATTTTTGTAGCTTGACATCATAGTGAGCTTTTTGTATCTTCTCTTTCCCAGTCCCATTTTTTATAACCTCCCTTGTACTCCTTAGTATAAAGATTGGCTTCTTCAAAATCTTGCCCCTTGCTTTTATTCTGCTGAAGTGTTATAGCTTGGTCTAACATCAGTAGCTTGTCCATAGGCATTTTAGAGCTCGTTTGTTGAGACTTCTTGGTCAGCTTTTGTTGCTTGGCAATTGAACTAGTCACATGCTATTCGAACCGCTTCTCGACTTCAGTACCGCTGAAGTCAGAGTTCGCTGTTTCTTGAGGCCATTTGGTAGACTTGTGAATGGACGATCGACTGACGTCACTCCAACCGTGTTTGATTGTTCCGAAGGATTTTTCTCAACCTCGACATTTGGAGGATGAGTGCCATTAAATCTCAGACCACCATTATGAGGGATGTAGTTCTATGATAATGGCCTCCAAAGGCTGAGTTTCAGCAAACATTTTCTAGAGGGAATCTTACCATTAGAGGCCTAAGAATGCACCACGTGGCTAGTGATATCAAAGCCTTAGAGAGTGTGCCATGTGTCTAATGATTAGGCTAGGTGAGACAATCTTGGCCATCAAGACACTACAAAAGAAAGAGGGCTTCTCCTTGTGGAAGGGGTAAGTTCTTACTTCTTTCTTTGTCAATCTCTTTTGAGCGCATGGAGCCCGTGCTAGCAGACTGGCTTCCATAACATCTTGAATCTCTCTAGCTTGCTCTGTCATGGGCCATAGAGAGATTGGTGGAGATTTGAGATGGAGCTAGGGCTTCTGCGGAGTTGGCTGGCTGCACAAAAAGCTGCTGATGCCTGTATGAACGTGGTAGAAATGGAGGCTGAGTTGAGAGGAGCCCAAGTCTGGGCGGAAGAGGTGCAGCTCTAGGCTTCAGATCTCGGAAGAGAGCTGCAGATCACTTGCCATCGGGTCGTAGTAGAGAGGAAGACCGCTAGAGTGATGGAGCGTGATCCTTTGGCCTAAGTGGGACGTTGTGGAGTCCTCACAGGGGACTGCTTAGTTGCTTCCTTGCTGAAGGGGTGCGATGTGAGATGGAGGTCGGACTCCTTTTGGATGTTGTAGTCGACGAGGATCCGACCATCCTTAAGTTGTTTTTGAGTGGGGGGGAAGCATTGCTTGGAGGGAGAACGACATTCCGATCAATAGCATCTTCAATCGATCTGTCTAGTTTGTAGACTCAGTAGCGTTTCAGTCTTGTACTCATTCTGTGTAATCCTTTTGTTATCGAGGTGACACCATTTTGTAATTACAACAATGAATGAAAATTATTTTGGCTTATATTTTATCACCTTGTTTTTTGGTTGAACTTGTGCATAAGAATGTTTACCGATCTGTTAAGTAGCATAGGACAGCTTTGTATGCCATTGTCCCGAGCAACCTGTAGGCTGAATTGTCTACAAAGATCGTAGGGGCCTTGCCCACCATTCTTGGCTGCATTTGGATGAAGCCAAGACTTAAGCTCAATTGAGGGTACATCCACGGAGTGGACAAGTTCATTAGTGGGTTGGGCCTTGTCCCCCATTCCTAGCCACGCCAATTCGACACCTAGGACTAACTTTTTTTAAGAAGCGTCTGCAGATTTGGCGAGCTTATTAGCGAGTCGCAGGGGACTTGCCTCCTAAGCTGCTAAGAGTTGAGGGTCATATTGCAGTTGACAAGAGTTCATTGCATTCACTCAATGGAGGATTCGGTCAACTTCATAGTGGTTCGAAAGTCATCATTCTCCATTTGTGCCATCCTGACCTTGAGAGATTGGTTAGCTCGCCAGATCTTCGGTGCGAGTGCTGGTTTAGGATAGAGCTTTTGCCTTCTCAGGGCTGTAGAATGACTCGCCAGACCTGTGCACCCGAGATGTCTTGACCTTAAGAGATCGGTTAGCTCATTAGGTCTTTGGTGCAAGGGCCGGTTCAGAATGGAGGTATTGCCTCCTCGAGGCCGTAGAATGGCTCGTCCGAACTATGCATCCAAGCTATTCTGATCTTGAGAGATTGGTTAGCTCGTAAGCCTTGTGGCACGAGGGCTGGTTTAGGACGGAGATGTTGCCTCCTGAGGTCGTAGAATGGCTGACTCGACATATGCACCTGAGTGGTTTCATTCTTGAGAGATCGATTAGCACACCAGATCTTCGGCACGAGGGCTGATTCAGGATGAAGGTGTTGCCTCATAGGGGCCGTAGAATGGCTCGTCCAACTTGTGCACCTAGGCCATCTCGGCCTTGAAAGATCAATTAGCTTAGTAGGTGAGGGCCAGATCAGGATGGAGGTGTTGTCTCCTCAGAGCCATAGAATGGATCACCTGACCTGTGCACCGAGCCACCCCGACCTTGCAACATCGATTAGCTCAAGATCTTTGTGCGAGGGCCAGTTCAGAATGGAGGTGATTCCTCCTCGGGGCCATAGAATAGCTCATCCGACTTATTATGCTCGAAGGCACTTTCGTTGGCGGTCATTGGAGAGACTCGTCCAATGATAAAATCCATGATCGACATTCATTGAAAGGGACATCTTTTCAGGAGGGCTTACGCGTGCACTCCCATTATGGTTATAGCGGTTGGCGGTCTTTGGGGACACACTTGATCCTCTTCAGCTTGTTCGAGAGCGAGTTACCCGACTTGAAACACTCTTGACAATTTTAGAGAATATAGCGTTTCATTTATTGAGGTTATGTTTATATACCAATGAGATATCTCTTATTGATATTACACTTGTAAATTGGTTGAATTCCATGGCCGAGGTATAGGTGTTCCGTCGAGACGCTGTAGGAGATAGATTCTACGGTGAGCAACCTTTGATACTTGGTATGGTCCTTCCCAATTTGCTACCAGCTTGCCTTGTTTTGCTGGTTGTTTCACCTTAGTCCTTCTGAGCACTACGTCTCCAGGTTGGAAGAACTTAACTTTCACTTTGGTATTGTAATGCTGAGCTGCTCATTGTTGACACGCGTTTGGATCCGTGCGCATTCCCTTATTTCTTCTAGTAGGTCCAAGTTAGCTCGGAGGTCTTCCAGATTCTTCTGCTCGTCGAAGAAGTCCATTCGTTGGGAGGGTAGAACAATTTCCAAGAGGATCACTGCTTTAGTGCTGAATGTCAGGCTGAAGGGTGTTTCTCCCGTCGGAGTTCAATGGTAATCCGGTAAGCCTAGAGAATGTAGCTCATCCACTGAGAGCCCCTTTGCTAGATCTAGCGTGCTTTTAGGTTCTGCATAATGGTCTTGTTGGTCACCTCAGCTTTCCCATTGGCTTAAGGATGCCTGTCTGAGGTGAGTTGATGATCTATGTGAAGTTCGAAGCAGAATTTTCTGAAGCTGGCGTTGTCAAACTACCATCCATTATCGATAATGATGGTTCGAGGAAGTCCGCGCTAGCATATGATGAACTTCTAGATGAAATTCTAGGCATTTTTTTTGGTGATCTGGGCAACGGTTTGGTCTCGACCCACTTGGGAAAGTAGTCGATAGCCAGTATTAGAAACTTTCTCTTTTCGGTTGCTTGCAGGAATGGTCCAAGGATGTCCATCTTCTATTGGACGAAATGCGAAGAAATGCTGATCGGTGTGAGACGGGCTGCCGACTATCGATGAATGTTTGCCTATTGCTGGCATTGGTTGTACCTCCTTATGAAGTCAGCTGCATCTTTCTAGATGGTCAGCTAGCAATAGCCTTGTTGGAGAACCTTGTAAGCTAAGGCCTTACTCGCAAGTGGTTCTTACAAATTCCTTCATGGACCTCCCGAAGTGCATATTTGGCTTTGGAAGGTCTGAGACACCGAAGGAGAGGTAAGGTGAATGGCCTCTTGTAGAGCTTCTCCTGCAGGAGGGCGTAGCATTAGGATTGACTCTACAGCCTCAAGCTTCCTTCCTATTATTGGGAAGTCTTCCATCTCGAAGGTAGTCGACGAGGAGGTCGATCCAGCTCGACTCGAGATTAGCTTGTAGAACTGAGGCTGGCTCCTCCTTGATTCTTGGTTTATCGAGTACTTCAAGGTAGGTCATCTTCTGCAGGTCAGCGCATTCCAAGGTGTCGAGCTTCAAAAGTAGGTCGGCCCTAGCATTTTCCTAGCGAGGAATCTATTGGAGCTTGAACTCCTTAAAGGTTGATGTGATGTCCTTGACCTTTTGAAGGTATTTCGCTATCATAATGACCCCTGCGTCGAAGTCCCCTTGAACTTGTCTGATAACCAATTGGGAGTTGCTGAGAGCCTTCAAGTGCCGAACTCCAAGTTTTTGGGCGAGCTTAAGGCCGATGAGGAGGGCTTCGTATGCAGCTTCATTGTGGGATGTTTTGAAGCCAAAACGTAAGGTATACTCTGCCACGACTCCATTCGAGCTAGTGAGGGTTAGCTCGGCTACTCTATTCGGGTTGGAGGATCCATCAATCTTTCGGCTTGTACTCTAGCTTTGTATTGACCTCCGTATCTTTGAAAATTGTGCATTTCATGAGGAAGTTGACCAGTGCTTGAGCTTTGGTAGCTGGTCGGGGTTGATAGTGAATGTCAAACTTTCAGAGCTCGACTACCCATTTAGTCAACCTTCTTGATGCATCCAGCTTCTGCAGGACTTGCCTTAATGGTTGATCGGTCAGCATGGTGGTAGAATGGGCTTGAAAGTAGGGCTAAAGTCTTCTAGCCGAAGTGATGAGACCATAGGCTACCTTTTCAAGCTTAGGGTACCTTGTCTCGGTGTCTCGAAGGACTTGGCTCATGTAATAGATCGGGCTTTGTACTTCTTCGTGGACGAGGACTGAGCTAGCGGCAAAAGAAGATACCGTAAGGTAAAGATAAAACATATCTCCTAGGCTTGGTTTGGTGAGAAGGGGTGGCGAGCTAAGATAATTCTTGAATTGGTCAAAGGCGATCTGACACTCGAACCATTAAAAGTCTTTGATTCGCCTTGAAAAAAGGTAACCATATCTTCACTGATCTTGCTACAAACCTGTTCAATGCCGCGATCCAGCTTGCCAAACATTGGACCTCCTTCGTCTTCGAGGGCGTTATTTCCATCACCACATGGACCTTTTTCAAATTGACTTCAATCCCATGCCGAGTGATTGAACTTGAAAAACTTTCTCGCAGTGACTCCAAAAGTGTACTTGCTCGAATCGAGCTTCGTGTAGTACTTTCTCAATGTAGTTAATGCCTCCTGTAGGTCGGTAACATGCTAGTCGGTCTCTTTGCTCTTTACCAGCATGTCGTTAATGTGGACCTTCATGCTAATCTGGTCCTTGAAGATAGATCTTGGTGACCAAGCGCTGGTAAGTGTCTTTAGTATTCTTTAGTCCGAACAACATTACCTTGTAACAGTATAGCCCTTTATTAGTGATGAGGGAGGTTTATTCTTCATCCTTGGGTGTCATCTGTTATTGATTGTAGCCTGAGAACGCGTAAAGTTCGCATCCGATGTCTTGATATCGTATCGATGAGCTGGACGATCCTCGGCAGTAGAAGTTGTCCTTAGGACAAGCTTTGTTGAGCTTAATGAATTAAATACACACCTGCCACTTCTTTTGGTCTTCTTCACGAGAATGACGTTTGCTAACTCGTCGGGGTAGGAGACTTCTTGGATGAAGCCGGCTACAAAGAGCTTGTCCACCTTGTCAATGGCATCTTGCCTCTCAAGGGCGAAGCTCCTTTTTTTCCGCCGAACTGGTTTAAATATCGAGTCCACGCTCAACCTGTGAATAATCACATCAGAGCTTATATATGGCATATCAGAGGCTGACAAAGTGAAGACATGAACATTGGTCTGGAGGAGATCCATCAGCTGTGATTTGGTAGCCTCATCGAGATTGGCTTCGACTCGGGTTCACTTTGCCGAGAGGAACTTGGACAAGTTCCTTGGTTCCTCTTTCGCTTTTGCTCATCACGAACATGGAAGCCTTCGATTTAGAGTGCTTCTATAGGCTTCTTTCCTCAGAGAGTTGCTATATAGCACTGTCGAGCCAGTGCTTGGTCGCTGCGGATTTCTCCTATGCCATGCTCAGATGGAAACCTCATGAGTAGGTGGTAGGTAGACACTATGGTATGAAGGGTGTTCAACCCGAATCGGCCTAGGATGACAGTATATGCTGAGGGAACTTTATGACTAGGAAATCGAGCATCATAGTTGCTTCGGGGCCCGACCAGCTGCGATCAGGAGGGAGACAATATCTCCTGAGAATCCAATCACAGGAGAACTTATCCACTAAGTGGGTAGATTCATTTTACAAAAAACCTCAAAATAATACATCCACCGAGCTTCCATTATCCACTAAAATATGTTTTACATCATAATTAGCAACAGTTAAGGAAACTATAATGGCGTCATTATGCGGAGTTGCATGCCCTCTATATCAACATCCAAGAAGGAAATCATCTCGCCCGTTCTCTGTCTCTTCGGATTAGAGCTTCCTGCTTGGCTAGAGCACAGTTAATTTCTTTGTGCAGATGTGCTCGTTCCGCCTGTCGTTGGATCACTCGAGATAGTGTTGGTGATGCCCACAGTAGGTTGGTTGTCAATTTGTTGCTCGAAAGCAAGCAGCTCTTGCCTAGTGTTCTGATCTTGCGGATGGTCGATGAAGTGCTCGAGGTACCCTCACTAGAAGAGGCCTCGATCTCGTTCTTGATTTGTTGATAGTCTTCGGTATTATGGCCGAAGTCTCGGTGGAATTTGCAGAATTTATTTTATCCTTCTTTGGTAGCTTTCTTTATCTTTCGAGGCCATTTCATGTAATCTTGGTTTTCGATCTCCATTAGGATCTGCATTTTAGGGGTATTAAAAGGTGTGTACCTCTCGAACTGTTGAGGCAGACTCAGTCGATGGGGATTTTGGTTATTTGCCCTTTGCTTCTTTCTGGGCTCATTTTTGTCCTTCTGAGCTCGCTTATTCTTTTTCTTTCCTGATTTATTCTTGTTTGACTCTCGCCGAGTGGTCATGGTTTCTTCTATATTTATGTACTTTTCATCTCGGGAGGGAGCTTTGAATAATTTCTTGGAAACCTCTTCACAAGAGAGAAGATGAACTGAGAGGTCTTTAGCCCACATTTCAATGTCGACACCTGGATTGAATGATTTTGGTTGTGCAGTTCCAAGGTCGTACGTTAAGCAGTTGACATAGTCCCAAAGGGACTCCATCTTGTTGCTTGATGGCAAATAGGTACTTTGAACCTTTCTTCTATTAGTGGCTACTTATGAAGTGTGCCACGAATGGTCGGCTGAATTGTTCAAAGGAATGGATAGAGTTCGGCTGCAGCTTGGTGTACCATAATCGAGCTGCAATCGAGTTCCGTCGGTGGCCCCTTAGAGCATCATGAGGGTCTTGAAACATTTTAGATAGTTACTCCTCCTGCGGTAAGCTTGTTCTTTTGCAATATTTCCTTCCTTTGCATGAGGTTGGTAGTCCTGTTGTAGTCTCTTGTTGGGGTATCTTGAATCGAGGAGGAAGGGGTTCCCCCCATGATCTTCGCTAAGAAGGGAGGGTTGGTTGTGAAGTCGACTTCGTCCTTAAGCTCGATATTGCGGGCTCTTAAAGCCTCGAAATGCCTATCCATCTCCTCAAACCTACAGTCGAGGTCATCCTCCCTCTTGATGATCCTCTTTGATCGGTGGCAGGACAAATGTCATAGCATTGATCCTTCTCGAGATTGCGAGCTTGGCGACTGACACCATCTCCCTTGCTCTATGCTCCGTGGGTGAGAATAGTGATTGTGTTGGGCCCATCCTAGACTTTGAGGATGGAAATGATGACTCGGCTACACCAGATCCTTCTGATCTCCCAGTGCACTAGTCTGCAATGGCAATTGCTGCAGTTGCGGTTGCTGCTAATTAGTGGCCATTTGCTGCAGGTTCTGGATGATGACGGTCAACATCTAAACTGATTGCATTATTAGATGGAACTAGTCAGCAGTGACCTACAGGTTAGGCCATGGCTCTTGTGAGAAGGAGCCCTCTGAGGGCTCTATAAAGATTCGTCGGACTTCGAGGCTACATCCTATTGGATGGCTGCGGTCGCTGCCTGGGTTCTCCTTGACTTCATGGCCATGTATCTTCTGCTTGGTCAATCAGTTCTGCAAAGATGGGATTAGGGTTCTTCCCCTAGCACCAATCTGTTACTGCTAGGAACCAACCCAACCTAAGCACCGAGTTGGTGGGGGTCGATGGAGATCTTGGCTCGTTTGCCGTCAGGATCGGAGAGATTAGATGGGATCACTGCAAGCTTCCATAATGATGTTTTGGTGGCCACTACGCTTGATTGATGATGAACCTAACATTGAGCACCCACGAGTTGGCTTTGGACGATGGAAGAACAGCTTCGGGCGGCTCTCCAATATTGACTCTACCCTAAAACAACAAAAACAAAGAAGTCCACCCACCGAAGTGTGTCCTGTGGGGGACCCTTCGATGCCTAAGTTAGACGCGATTCTCAGAGAATAGGAGGCCTGAGAGAGGCAGAAAGGCAGCATAAGAGAGTCGAAAGAGAACTTAATTGGAGGGCCATGGGGAATGCAATATATAGGTGAGGATGAAAGCCCATTATTGAGTAATTTGGGCCTATACACTAGTTGATAAGGTAACAAACTGCGTATGTTACTCATGAATTTCGTGCCCACTTCTTGGTCATGGGATTTGCTCGGATATTGTGTTTGTTAGAAAACAAATAGCGATCACAGTCGAGTTGTTGCTAGCTATGGGGAAAGATTGAAATACAAAGAACTCTCTGCGCACCTTTTTGTCAGTCATGCGGCAAGCTTGGAATGGTCAGCCTGCGACTAGGTGGCGAGCTTTTATTGGTCAGCTTACTTTGTCAGCAGAGGTCGGTTTTGAGGTGTATCATCCATAAATCATTTCAAGGTCTAACAAGCTCTATAAAACAACATATACAAAAGAAGGTTTCCAAAAGCAAAATGTAAACCTACAAGTCCACCTCAAGTCAAGTCGATAGTGCTTGCCGACTTTAGTTAAATCAGCAAACTAAAAAAGGGATCTCCTACTTCGTTTGAAATAGAGGAACCCCGTCACAGACGGGGGCTTCTGGCCCTCTCCCTCCCCCTCCCTCCCCCACCCTCTCCCTCCCTCTCCCTCTCGCTCCCTCCCTCCCTCTCTTTTCCTCTCTCCTCCCTCTTCTCTTCTCTCTCCAGTTTTTCTTTTTGCACGTGCTGGAACGGCACAGCATGGTACTGTACTGTATTATACTGTCGGCCAACCAGTACAGATCCTGATACTGGTACAACCAGTGTTGGGTCATAGCAAGGGTATGCTATCTCGGTACCGGGCTCGATACAATGCTACCTTGTATTATGTCGGTATGTCCGGTACGGAGGCTGGTTTGACATATCGAGTGTCATTACGACACTGTACCATGTATCAGTACCGAACCGGTATGGTACGGTACGGTCACGTGATTCGGTGCGGTATGGCATATAATGAGTCATAATAATTATGTTGATTCACAATAAGAATATATTTGGATTTTTGCACAATTAGCTCTACATGTTTCTAGGTTGGCTGTCATAGTTTTATTCCTTCATTATTCATTATTATGTTTGTTGCTCAGGTAGTTTCATCTTGTATCTTAATAATGTTTAACATCCTAATCTATTGCAAACTTTGTATTGGTCCATAAATGTTAATTATTAGGGTCAAGATTCGCCGTCTCGGTACTAGATCCCGTAATGGTGCCACATTAGCACAATATCGGTACGGTACAGTACTGTACATAATTGTTTTGGCGTACCAGGTATCAGTACCGAATTGGTACGGTATGGCACATCCTGTACCATCCGGTTCGGGCCGGTACGACATACCATGATTAGGGTTCTAATTTGTATGATAGGGTTTATAGAAACAATTTCTTCATTGATCACTACATTAATAGATTTTCTTCTATTAAGTTCTTAAGATGTTGCTCCTATTCATTAATTTACTTGAAAAATAAATTGCTTGTTTTGCCATGCAGATGCATTTTGGTGGATGAGCAGGACAATGTTGTGGGACATGAATCTAAATATAATTGTAAGTTGGTCAATATTTCCAAATATATTTGAGCATCTATATGAAGAATTATGCTTCTTGAGTAAACTTGAATATTTCTTGCATGGTTGATATTGTTCTTGTTTTTCATGCATCTATTGTATTTGTTTTTTTTTCTCTTTTAGGTAGAAGTTCTCAGCATTATTAAATGCCATCTGGACCTTTATGGCTAATAAGAGTACAAGATTTGAAGTATAGGGGAAACTTTGGGAGGAGGGATCAATATTACTTAGAGACTTGGCATGCGAGCTAAATATCAAAGAATCTCCAAGTGTTGGGCGTGGAAACCTCCAAAAATCTAGGCATGGGGACATAACATGTGTGTATTACTTTGATGCTTCATTGCTTATCCAAGAAAGGGAAATTGAAAAAGGGGAAGGAGACATATATATGCTGTCTTAAAGAAAAGGGGCATCGGCCATGGAATTGCATATATTTGAGAAATATAATTTTAATGAAAAGTACCTAAAACCTATCTTCATGAAGAAGCCCGAAGCGCTAAATCCATAAATCTTCACTGAATTAGTAACAGAGGATGTACTAGTTGGCGACCGATTCGGTATGGTAATGGTATGTACCATATCGAGCTGAGGTGTTCTGAAACTAGGAGAGAGAGGGAGAGGGAGAGGGAGAGGGGGAGAAGGCGAAGGAGAGGTAGGGGGAGAGAGAGAGAGAGGGAGCGAGAGGCACACTTGGTCATGGAACCCTAATCCTAGTTGTTGGGAGCCTCATCGTTGTGGAGAGATTGGGACATCGGGAGGGAGGGGGGAGAGTTGAGAGGTCAAAAGATTGGGAGAGTGGGGGTGAGAGAATTGTACCTAGGTCATGAAACCCTGACCTTAGCCATCAAAAGCCTTGTCATTGTGGAGAGATCGAGAATCAAGAGATCGATAGATCAGGAGGGGGGAGGCAAGGGAATGGGAGATTGGGAGGGAGAGAACTCAGAAGAATTGAGAGAGAGAGTGTGGAGGTTTTTATATAAAAAAAGGATTTTCCAAGCCGACCGGGACCATCCTGATAATTGTTTGGTTTGGTTCGGTACACCTTGAACCATCTAGTTCAGATGGTTCAGCGGTCACTGATCTGAAGCATGAGAAAAAAGACAGATGTCAGATCTTGTGGTAAGAAGACATCATATTGTTAGTACATTGGAGGTTTCTTAAGATGTGTTAAGATACCTAATTTGATAAACAATTGTCAAAACTTAATATTAATAAACTTAAATTGATAAATAATTGCAAAACTTAATATTAATAATCTAATAACACGTCACTTCAAGCATTTATTAGCTGAAATTGCGAATCCCTTGCATAAAACATCAAAAAAAGTGCAAAGTGTTGACACACTTTTTAAAGTGAGCAGGAAACCTTAAAAGGAAGTTTCTATCCATGCTGTGTTGTGTCATATTCAGGTCTCTAAAAGTTCTGATACTTCCAGAAACCTAAAGATTGGAATGTCCAAGTAGCACAAGTAAGGATTTTCTTTATTGGCTACCGAGGGGCTTATTCATGATGTCATGATGAAAGGATCATCAGCCTTCCTAGGAACACACACACACACACACATATATTCCTGCATGGATTTTTTAGTGTTTCAAGCTTAAGGTTGATTCATGCATCATGGAGTTGTGACATTTCCCCCCATATATTTTGTTCTTTGCCTTCTTTGGGTTGTTGCGCTACGCTGCCACCTATAATTATTTTTGTTTTTGAGCTTTGCTATTTTCTGTCCCAGTGAAAAATTTTTGGCTGCAGTTGTCCAGTTTGGACAGCATCATTTTATGTGATAGATCTTTCAGTGTTAACGACTAAGAGAGTCAATAATGTAACTTTGTATACCAGGAATCATCATTCCATCTATTTGAGGATGCACATTTGGGCCAAATTTATGTATTTATTTCCATCCAAAGGGAAATCTCTAAAAATAAAAAACTGTCATTGTTTTTCTTTTGACTTTTACATATTGAGTCTTTTTGGTCTTTACTGTTCTATTGACATTCAATTTTTAACTCACTTAAAGACTATCTTTGGCCTTTGCCAGATTATGGGTGGTAAATAGGACTGCTTCAGCATAATTTGGTCCACCTCGGTAATAACTGGGTATAAGTTGGGCTTTGTAGCTCATTGGGGGATTATTGGCCAACCAACCTAAATTGATGTCTGGATCCGGTTATGCATCCATGACCAATTGGTCATTCAATCCATCAAATTTGATGCCAGTGTAGAACCATGTTTAAGCATGTGGGTGCTATTGAAGAACAAATCTTATGTCTCTTACTGTCAAGATCTTGTGCCCACCTTACTAAATCAAATATTTGTTATTTTCCTTATGTCAAAAAAAATCTTAACACAGGCATCAACATCTCATAATAATGTTGAAAACCTACAAATTTTCAATCATAATTTTGCAAGGAGATATACTTTAGATGCAGAGGAATAATATAATGTTCAATCCTGATCTAATCAAAATTCCAACTTGCTTGTGTTTTGGTCCATGGGTAGGCTTATGTTTTAAACAGCCCTAGTATTTAGAAGGATGGCTGATTTGCCCTTTAGGTTGAGGTGAGTCCCAGTTATTTTGCTTGGGGCCCATTGAGTCCCTTTCACCTACCTGGTCACCTCATTGATGCCCAAATAGGCCCATAGGTGGGCAGTGCAATTCTGGTTTAAAATACCACAGGATTTTCATGTATCCTAACAAGACCTTAGTTTTTTGATTCCTTATGAGAGTTATTAGCTGGTATGAAGTTATGTTGTCTTGCTCAATTTAATGTGGTTAATATCACTACTTGTTATGTCCAACATAATGAACACAGATCAATGATTCAGATCTGGTTCAATGTTGTTAGCACTGATATTTAGTTCATTAGTCTTAGATACTGTGATTTTATCGCCACTAATTTTATTGGCATCTAGAAACTTGATTTGTATTCAGTGATATGATGAAGATGTTGAGCTTTCCATCATAACTATGAGGGTTCCACAGTAACAACGCATGACTGGGTATCAATACATGTGTGGGTCATTCACAATGTGAGAATAATCTATATCCACAGGTAGTAGGTGGATGGGCGGTAGGATAATCTTTATATCTCAGTTGCTTATTTAGATGGGAAGACTTGTTATGCTTGTAATCGATCTTCTTTAGAAATGGATGATTGATTTTGTAATAATTTCTTTTCTGAAAATATTGTTTCTTTGGCTGTGCCTATAGGTGAATCCTTGAATATTTTGCAAGCTATCTAGAATTTTACTTTAGTTATTGCAAATCTTCTATTGAGTCTAATGTTTCACCATCTATATGCCACCTAGTCATTTAGTCCAGATTGGAGATATGCATGTCAGCTAAGCAACAATAACATAATTAGAATAAATTGTTTGTAGTGATAAAATTACTCGGAATACCAGTTGGTTCCAATGGAATTTTGCATATTCAGGGCAATGTTGTTTTGTGGCCTAAATATACTGATGAAGCAAAGAAGGCTATTAAAGAGCATATTAGGTGAAAAGGAAGAAAATGGGATAATAGTATGACTTTGTAATGAATGAAAACAAAATGTTTGGGAACAGAGAATATAGGAATAAAAGGCCCATAAAAAAAAAAAAAACAACATTGCCCTAGTGATCACACCCATCTGCATAGCAACTAGAGGTTCTAGGTTCGATTCTTGGTGGTGCGTCTCCAAAAATCTGGACCTGGATAATTATGTTGGGAGTGGGAGGATCTTCCCTCTTCTCTCTCAAAAAGAAAGGAGTTGTTGATCCCAAGTTTTTTTTATGTATGTTTTATTGCATGGACATTCTATAGAACGTTAAAGTTTGTCCTTAAAGTATAAGAATTTCGGAGATGCTATTTACTAAGAAAATTAAATGGCTTGAAAAAAAAGGAAAAATTATGTGTTTTCAGCATTTCAGGAAAATTTATTTTTTGTTCTCCAGTTTTGTTAGATTGAAGTTGAAAATTGCAGCTTTTAATGTAGATTAAACTGGTTTTCCGTATTCCTTTATTTTCTCGTAAACAAATATATACAACAAAAACAATCCAAAATTTTCTCTATTCATTACAATGTAATCTATGGAGAAAAAGGTAATAAAACAATTTTTTTTGTTTCATGGTAATTTTTGGGTGGAAACCATATAACTGATTTCTTCTCATGGTTTCTGGATAAGACATTTCTACATTTTCATTCTCTCCAAGCCAAATAACTGAAATTCTGGATTGAGAGAAATCAGTTTTGATAGTCCCTTTCTTGGAAACAAATTAATTGCCAGGGAAGCAATGTTAGTTTACTAGAATTTCTTTACTAGAATCTATGGAAAAAAAGGTAATAAAACTTTCTTTTTGTTTCATGGTAATTTTTGGGTGGAAACCATATAACTGATTTCTTCTCATGGTTTCTGTATAAGACATTTCTACATTTTCATTCTCTCCAAGCCAAATAACTGAAATTCTGGATTGAGAGAAATCAGTTTTGATTGTCCCTTTCTTGGAAAGAAATTAATTGCCAGGGAAGCAATGTTAGTTTACTAAAATTTGACATAGGATGTATGGGAGAGTTATGCCATGCTGCAAAGATGTTGAAGTCAATTTGTGCTGCACATAGTTAGACTATGGGTATAAAACCTTTTATGAATCTGTGAGCTCAGTGAGTCTTGCTGAAGAAAGTAAGTGGAGAAGGAGAAAGAATACCCCCAAGGCCACAGAGGTGCCCTGAATGGAACTACTCATCCTTACGATGGACGCATGGACTCATAAGGAAGCTGGAGGATCATAAAACTTTTGCATCAGTCATTTATTTGGTGCAAGTTATAGGAAATCTATTTAATTATTTGATTATAAGCAGTCTGCAAGCTTCGTGTTGTGCATGTGAATGAATACATGAAGAATATGGGAAGGTAAATATGCTGTTAGTATAATGCTTCGATCAACCTAGCATTTACAAGATTATTAGACAGCGCTTCATGTTATTTTTACCTGTATGTCATGTCCTTTTAATGGACTTCATGGTTAAATGTATTATGTAAATTGACAATGTGAAAATCATCACCATTTTGATTTACACTCATGCAGGACACTTGAGTATGATTTGATAGTGCACTCAGAAGAGAGATACTGTTACACCTGTAGTCCTTGTTTTCATGACCTCTTAACTTGCGATATCATGAACAAAAAGGATAAACTAAAGTTTTTGATTTCATCCAATTACTAATTATTCTGGGTCAAAAATTTGTTATCAGGTGAATTTAGTCATAAAGGTCTTTACACCTTTAGTGGGACTGCTCTGGATAGTTAATAAGAAACCAATGATTAATATTTTCTTTTATGATATCCTAGATGATGTTAATAAGGAAATGATTATAATATCAGAGAGTATAGAGTCATCTTTGAAGCCCTTTACCAATTTCATTTTTCAGAGTTAAAAGGCAAATGCAATTATGACATTGCATCTACCATAAACTTTTCAACTGTAATTAATGTTAGTCTTAGGGTTTGCTATCTCGATACCAGATCCCGTACCGATACCATCCTATTATAGTGTCAGTACACAGTATAGTACGAGATGGCAAGGTGCACCGAGTGTTGGTATAGTACGAGACTGCGTACCGGTTTAGTATGGTACATCCAGTACGGTATGGTACCAACTAGTATGGCAAACCTTGCTCAGTCTATTACTGATATATAGTAAGACAATTAAAGATATTGTCATCCATGGTGATTAAAAAAAATTTACCCTGATGCCAACATTCAAACAGCAGGAATGAGAGTGGGGCTAAAAGCATGCAATGATATATGAGATCAAGAGATAATTTATAGGGAAGCAAAGAAGTCCTACCAACACTGATGATTATAATCTAGAAATAAGATAATTTATCACCTGATATTGTAGTTACTGTACTTCAGAGGATATGGGTTTAAAAATCAGCATGAAGAAAAAAGAAAGTATATGGAGTGTAATGAAAATAAAATTATGGAGATAAGTCTTAATTAAGAATGATGGACAAGATAGACCACAGAGTGTTCCATTTCATTATGTAAGATTTATTGTACAAAAATAATAGGAAGATAGATGAACCCATGTAATAGAATTAATGTTTTCACGACAAAGTAAGGAGATGCTTTTGGGGTATTACTTGATCCATCCATACCATTAACAACTTAAGAGGAAAAATTTATAGAATGTCAGTATGACCTGCATTCTCATTAGATGACTCAGAATATTAGTCAATAAAGAACTTCCAAGAAAATAAGATTAGCTGAAGTAAAAATACTAAGATTGATTTGTGGTAAAAATAGGAAGGATAGTGTGGGAAATGAGTATATTAGAGAAGTGGCAGGAGTTTCATAAATTACGACAAGCTGATGGAGAATCGGTTAGGATAATATGGCATGTTAAACGGACATCTGAGGGGGGCTTCAGTAAAGGATGGGTACTCTTCTCTTTGTTGAAGGATGTAGTAAGCATAAGGGAAGACATAAGGTAAAATAACTGGAAATTGTGAGAAGGGAGATGGAGAAGTTGGAAAAGTCAACTGTATGCTTGGCGAATGAGGATTCACAAAACCTTTCTGGAATAGCTGGGACAAGGCTTGATTGTTATATGCAGACTGTAGTTACATGTATATTTTGCATTAGGGTTTAGGAAATATTTTCTGGTTCAATTTAAGTAGAGTTTTCTTCTTCATCATTGTATGTGTGCTTTGTATTGTAGGGTGTTCTGTTTACCTTTCCTTATTGTCATCCAGCTTACAGAGTCAAATCTTGTTTTTCTTGAATTGCTAGAGTTCCAAGAGAACTGGAACCTATTTAATTTATAAATCACATTTTCTTATCTATGTTGTGGACTTTCATGGTGGATAATGAAAGATCTGCTGTTAGCAGTTGTGATGACTTATGGTGGCTGCAAACAGGAAGAACTAAACTTGGTATTAATTGGATGCAAAAGTTGTCCAAATCCACAAACAGTGGAATGGATCATTATCATACATCTTGCATGTTTACTTCTGTCTAAATGATTTTTTTCATGCTCTTGAAGGCAAATTCTGCCAAGTGCAATATGTAATGAAAAACAAAAATCATGAATGTAATCTGCTTGTCTTGTAGAACACCTATGCATTCTCGGAGGAGAGGGGTATGTCCATTTGTTTAATTTAAGTATGTGCACATGGGTGTATTGTGTGGTTGGTGCATGTGCATTTCTCAAGCCCACCTGTATGTATGGCCATTTAGCATGTGTGGAAGCATGTTTGTGTGGATGTGCTTCTACATGCCTATGTCCAGTAATCAGTCCTGTTCATTCAGGGACATCATGACGGGTAAAGTTTTATCTGGAAAAATAATCACATTTGTAGTTTAACAAGTAACAGAAGAGAAAGTTCTTTTATCAATTAACATAGGCAAGGCCCCTGCTTAAACTGATTTTTTTACCAAAGGTGCAAAGTTTTCTTATGGTCTGAATTATCTTTAGAACTTAGTCTAACCAAGTACAATAAGCCCTTCATAGGAGAGAATGATGCAAGACCATGATTTCTTTTTAATGAAAGATCAGAGAGTAAATGTCACAGTGTAATTTCTGGTCTTATGTAGAATATGTTGAAATTCATACCTAGTTAATGAAGGATTAAGAATCAGCATTATGAAATACTTAATTACTCTGGTTTATCTTTCTCCTCAATCCTTAAAATCATGCACTTATTATTTCTTGTTGCTACTTCATAATAATTGCTTTAGTAACCAAGATTTCACATGTTTGTGATTTTCCAGCATGTTATAAGCTATCAAAGTTGTAATATATGATTTCTTTTGTTAATGATTAGGCCATCTGATGGAAAAAATTGAATCTGAGAATTTGCTGCATAGGGCTTTTAGCACCTTCCTGTTCAACTCAAAATTTGAGTTGCTTCTTCAGGTATGCATATGATGAATGAGTTCTTTCTCTTTGATTGAGTAGGATTTCGATAACCATTTATTACTTTGAATTGTTATTGGGACAATGTAGTCGTCCTTGCTCCAAAACATTATTATATAATTATTTTGTTCAACTTAGTATATGAATTTCACCTTATGCATTTGACAGTTTGCTCATTTACTTCACATTGGCGAGGGAAAGACTCCATACTTATTATATAATGCTATTTTGAAAGAACATTTCATCATATTCTTGTCGAGATAAGATAACTATCCTTGCTTGTTTCATTGGTAATTGCAACTAATGGTTTTTATGGTTGTTGGCATCTTAGCCTATGTGGACCAAGATTTTAGGGCTTAGACACACATAAACCCAAGCCGTGCCTTACTTTCACACAACATGCCAGCCCGTGTATATCTAAGCCTGACCTAACTATGGCTCGATATAGTTGTTTTCCAAATATCAAAATGGGCAGTTGTGGCGAAAATAGGACCATGCATAGTGCTACCTTCTAATAATACTTACTCATCTATGGGTTAGGCATAACCCCAACAGTCATACCCAAGGTCCGCCGTAACGGTACCGGTCGGCGTACCGGTGGCTGGCCGAACCGGTACGGTACCGATCCGATCCGGTACGTACTGGCCGGTACGGCGAGCCAAAAATTTGGGTTTCTTTTTTTTTAAATGTTGTCTCTGTTGGATCTTAAATTAAGTAAAGATTGATGTTTTTTTATTGCTTTTTTCATGATT